>PISX010014094.1:0-54256 GCA_004024625.1 Mellivora capensis | reverse complement strand
AACCAGCCAGGTGCCCCAGGATTGAGAATTTTTAATCACAAACTGGAACTAAATATATCTTAGCTTATCTTCAATAAGAAAAGGATTCTATGTGCTCCTATTTTATATTCATATCTAAAAAATATGCTAACAGTATATTTTAAAAAACTGTGTATCTCGTAATTGCTTAAATGGTAAGCAGGTTAGAACCATACTTTACTAGTAAACCTTAGGTTGATATTTTCAGAAGGATCTGGTGATAAATTGGTATGTTACATTTTAATGTAATTGACAAACAGTTGTGGCCATTTATGACAGAAAACATCCATTGCCTACATACCTACATCCCTTCTTCCTCCCTGATAATAAGACCTTGGTGTGTTCAGCTAACATACCAAAGACGGTCCTACTGAGAAAGCTGATCCCTGCCCCAGTTCTGGAATATAAATCATAAGTGACCTGAATTAATTATAGTAATACCATCCTTCTTCCCTCTTCTCCTGCCCCACAGTGATTTATCTCGGGGGCATTCATGTGACTCAGTTCTGATCAAAGTGATATAGGAAAGGTCTGGTGGACAAAAGCTTCTGAGAAATTGTGCTGTCTTAAAAAAATGAAAAGACAGACTCAGTTGGTGTGCTCTGTAATCTATTTGTGCTCCTCTCTTCCTGCCTGTGGGGATATAAAACCTCAATGTCCTGTACCATCTTGTGGCAATGCGGCAATAAAGAATGGAAGCTAACACACCTACGATGGTCCTTGCTGACATCTGTGAACGGCCTTGCTGCCTTGGGCTGCCAACTTCTTAACTTCCTGTTATCGGAGAAAAAGGATTATAGCAAACTCTAGTTTTGCTTTATGTTCCTTGTAGCTGAATATATTCATAAATGATACAACAACCAACACAGACAAAGATACGTAGCTAACCATGATAATAAGGGCTGGACTTCTGAGAATCTCCAGATCTTTGAATGGCTATATGGTGCCATTTAAAGGTCAAAACCCCACAAATTCGATGCTTAATAGTCTGACCCCTTAATTGCAACTACAAGCAGAAAGCAAGAATGTATGGTTTGGTAAACTAGTATAGAAAGAAACAAGTCCTACTGGACTACTAAATTCAGGAATTCAGGCCAATCTCTGACCTTCAGTTATTGCATAAAAGTAAATATTAGATCATTTTAATGATGCTGATGATATTAAAATGATATTACATAATATTAGCTGTTATTAACTCTTTACTAAGTGGTGAGCACTTTTCTAAACTATTTACAACTGTTGTCTCAATCCTCACAAATCTATAAAGAAAGGGCTACTGTTCCCATTTTGTAGACAAAGGAACTGAAGTGGGAATGGGTTTAGTGACCTGCACAATTTCACACAGTATATGGTGGAGTTCACACCCAATCTCAGTGTAGTCAGTCCTACTCACTGCTAAACCAGTAGAGCTTATTCCTCTACTTTGTTCCAATTTTTCTCATTTTGAAGAAGCCTCAACTTACAAAAAGATCACAAGTACCATACAAAGAACATTTTTCCTAAACCATTTGAGAATGCGATGCCAGTGTGATGCCCTGATCATCCCCAAATACTTTAGTGTGTGTAGTGGTTTGAATAGTGACCCCCCCACACCCACAAGACCCCTAGTACCTGAGAATGTGACCTTATTCAGAAATAGGGTCTTTGCAGATATAATTAAGTAAAAGATTCTGAGATGAGATTATCCTTGATTAAAGATGAAACCCAAACCCCATGAATACTGTCATGATAAGAAAAATGACAGGATGACTGAAGAGACACAGATACAAAGGAGAGATACAGGCAAAATTCAAGTAAAGATGGAGGTAGAGATTGGAGTGATGCATCTGTAAGTGAAGGAATGTGGGAGCCACCAGAAGTGAGGGGAGAGGCACAGAAAGGATTCTCCTTCAGAACCTCCAGAAGGAAGCAATCCTGCAGACATCCTGATGTCAGACTTGTGGCCTCCAAAACTGTGAAAGAATAAATTTATCTTGTTTTAAACCACCCAGTTTATGGCAACTTAATTCAGCAATCCTAGGTAACTAATGCAGTGTGTAATTACTACAAACAAGGACATTCTTCTACAAAACCACAGTGTAAGCATTGAAGTTGATGAGTAATGATATACCATTACTATCTAATCCATTCCATTTCACCAAACAATCACCTAAAGAGGATCCAGTTCAGAATCACACTTTGCAGTTCAATGTCATTTCTCCTGATCCCTAAGTCTAGACCAATTCCTCAGCCTTTCCTGAACTTTCATGACCTTGACGCTTTTGGAGATTATAGGCCAGTTATTTTGTAGAATTAGTTTACGTTTGGGTTTTTCCAATGTTGCCTTATGATTAGAGTCAGGTTATGCATCTTTGGCAAGCATATTAGAGAAGAAATGCTGTGTTCTTCCCATTGCATCCTATCAGGTGATACGCAATTCAGCTCATCTCCTTGCTGATCATGTTCTCCAGTAAACTTTGAGTTTCTTGTATCATGTTCTCATATAAACTTTGAGTTTATAGCCCTTTTAACTTTTTCCATAGTCAGCTATTACTGATCTAGCTAAACCATGGGTCAAGAGTAGTTGAGATTAAGAAATTTCTAGTATTCACTGTACACTCTTCTGATTTGAATTTAAGAAAATCTGTTGGAGTAGACAAAGGCAATCTTAAGTTAGACCCAATTATAACTTGTGGCCAAATAAAAGACTACAGCTCCAGAAAATTTTAAAAAATAAAAGCAATAAGCACACACACACACACACACACACTCACACATGCATACACCCACAAAACTTCAAGAAAGGGTGATTTTAGGCTACTGATGCAGACTCGACACAGAGCTCTATTCCCAGACAAATAAACAAAAATTAATGAAAGCTAAAGGGTCTTCTCTAAATCAGTGTTTTACAATCTTAAAAAAATCACTTTTTGATAAATTTAAGAACCTCAACTTTCCCCAGTCTATATTTCATAGTTCCAATCTTTAAAGTGTTTTTCCTTTCTAAAATATAACAGTAAACTATATACTGAATGTATTTTTTCAATCTTCTTACTCCCCTGGAGATTTAGAGACTTCTACTCCACTTTACGTTCTCTCCCAGTCCCTGGTACTATTTCTCCTTCTGCTGAAAATCAATGCTCTGGTTATCAAATGGAAAGTAGAATTAGGGCACCTGGGTGGCTCAGTCAGTTAAGTGTCTATGTTTGTCTCAGGTCATGATCCCAGGATCCTGGGATCAAGCCCCACCTTGGGCTCCCTGCTCAGTAGGGACTCGGCTTCTTCCTCTGCGCCCCATGCTCCCCGCTCATATTCTCTCTCTCTCTCAAATAAATAAATAAAATCTCAAAAAAGGAAATAATTAATTCCATTTTTTCAGCAGGCATAGCTATGTATTAATTGAAAGTTAATGAGCCTGACCATTTAACAAAACTTAAGAATTCAGGATGTATATTACTCAGACACAGGTGAACTCCCTAAGAACAAGTAGATATAATTTTAAATTAATGATGCTTTTTCTGATCAGCATGTGTACTAATTGCATGATTCTCAGTTATACACAGCTTGTTGCCAAATTGTGCTTAGCCCTCACTTAATACCTTATCTCTACCACAGGGCATTTTTTCCCCCAATAATTCCTATTTACTCCTATTCTCATCCCTCATTATAGCTATTCTAAATGTTATTCTCTTGATTACAACACTGCCTATTTTGCTTTCCAGGGATGACTTAATCATTTACTTCATCATGCAAATAAAAGCTGTCAGGGCATTAACACCACGGTAGGCAGAATAATGGCTCTCTAAAGATGACCATATTCTTTTTTTTTTTTTAAAGATTTTCTTTATTTATTTGAGAGAGAGAGAGAGAGAGAGAGAGAGCATGAGAGGGGAGAAGGTCAGAGGGAGAAGCAGACTCCCTGTGGAGCTGGGAGCCCAACGCAGGACTTGATCCCGGGACTCAAGTATCGTGACCTGGGCCGAAGGCAGTCGCTTAACCAACTGAGCCACCCAGGCGCCCAAGATGACCATATTCTTACCCCTGCAACCTACAAGTATGTTGCCTTACCAGCAAAAGGGACTTTGCAGATGTAATTAAGAGTATAGACCTTGAGATGAAATATTATCTAGGATTAGATAATTAGATGGGAAAGATTATCTAGGATTATCTACATGAGCCCAATTTAACCACTGTATCCTTAAAAGCAGAGAACCTTTCCAGCTGCAGACAGAGAGGTGTGATGATAGAAGGTATCAGGAGAGATTTGAAGCATGAGGAAAACTTTCCCTGCCAGACTTTGAAGACAGAGAAAGATGGCCACCAGCCAAGGACTGAGGATTTCTTTAGAAGCCGAGAATGACCTTCACCTAACAGCTCATAAGTAAACAAATATTTTGGTCCTATAGACACAACAAACTGAATTCCATCCTAGATCCTCCAGGGGGGACCTCATCTCTGCCAGCATCTTGGTTCTGGATCTGTGAAATGGGAGCCAAAGAATCAGATAACCCAACAGACTTCTGACCTACTGTGAGACCATAAAGTTGGTATTGCTTATCCCACTAAATTTTTCATGGCAGCAGGACACAAATACAAACACTAATATACTCTAATATACTCTTGGCTATGTTTTGGTTTCATGCATGACTCTTTTCAGATAATATTCAAAGTGATAAATATTGATTATTTCATATTCACTATTTTTATAGTTAATATCCACCACAAAGTTCTCTGATTGCTAATGACACTTTTCAGCTCTAGTTTTCTGGCTGACTAAGTTATCTGAGATTCAAAATTCAAAGAGGCTTTCCTAAAATTAATTTTCATTGTTTTATAGAGATCCTTTGTGATGAGAAATACTGTGATGTTTTAGAGACTGATATTTTTTTCATATAACCATACCATTTTTGGCTCTCTTCCTTCTAAATTTATGTAATTTCTAATGGGTTTAGTGAGTCACACTCAGTAGGCTTCAAGAGGAAGACAACTTTATTATTTCTCTATATCCTTCATTAAACTTAATCTGTTGACTCATCCTTCTTCATTGTGGATAAAATCTCCAGAAGATGCCAGAGCTTTTAGGACCTGATCAGATGTGAAAACATAATCTCATTTTTTTTAATGTAATAACAAGTCAGTTCAACCCATAATTGAAACTTAAATTTCTCATTCGTATCTGCTTTATGTCTTTGTCCCTTCCACAGCTTACTCCAGGCTGCACAGTCGAGTTACAGACTTCATTATTTCTTCACTTTGCTCTTCTTCTCATTTCTCCTAACCCTAGACTCTACAGTGTTGGAGTAGGGGGAAGAAGGAGATGGAAGGAAATGGACAAGTTCTTATTAGGCTTGACTGCTATCAAGCGTTGGTGTCTCCTGGGTATGTCAGATGACCAGCTGCTTCTTCAATGAGATGCTTCTGTGGGTTCCTGGAGATCATCTTGCTGGACTGTCCTATTGCTGCTCCTTGGCACTAGTGAAATTTCCTTTATCTAGCCAGATATGATTGCTGTCAAGCTCCTGGCCTCTAGCAATCCATCCTCTTGTGCTGGTAGTTAGCCTTCAGTGATCTTTTTGGGGAAAACCTGTCAAAAGGGATCAGAGCAGCCTACCTTCCATGACCCACCTCTGAGCCATAGAAAGTACATGCCTTTGTTTCACCTCATGGGGAGATTCCTCTTGCTTCTACTCGAATCCTCACTTTTCTTTGACTTTTGACAAACCTTGCCAGTTGTTTGACTTTTCCAGACATGAGCCACATTTTAATCTCTGTGTTTTCTTTAGTTTCAGAGTTCACAGGCCTAGTACTTTTCGTTGCTCTCTTGAAGTCTGCCTCTCCTGAGAAGACTTCCTCAAGTCAAGGAATAGGTAACTTTCTCTTTAAATAACTCCCACTCTCCCATCACTTAGCTTTTACTGAATTCTTCTTTGATATGCATTGGCAGAGCCATTTTTTTTGCCACTTCCTTTATAAATGGTCCATCTTGCCTACCAAGGGAGTACTTATTCTCAGCTTTGAGGATCTGGTCTAAACCCCCAGACAGCAAGAGCCATATTTTGGTGTCCTGTCACACTTGTCCAAATGCTCTGTTTTTGTGATAGTGCAAATGATACTGCAAAATTAAAGTTAATGTTCATCTGAAATCAATGTAACTGCTAGCACCCTAAGAGTGCATATTTAGAAATTATCAAAGAAGGAAGGAAGGAAGTTAAGAGGAAGGAAGGAAAGGAAAGGAAGGAAGGGAAGGAAGGGGAAGGAAGGACACACACCTAGTGTCTAATCTTGAATTTAGTTTTATTAAAAGGGAAGGAAACACAAGATTATTTCCTCAGTGAAGCTTCCAGAGAAAGTTCTGCTGCCTGAGGTTGACTATGTAGGCAAATTCTTGTATTACATGAGGGATTACTTAAAAATTTGCTTAAACCAATTATTCTTTATTAAAAGGTTAAAAGCCAAAGAGCTGGCAGGCATGAAATGAGACCAGAGGTTGCCTATTACCCAGGAATACCCAGTTCAAAGGCCATATATCTTGAAGCATAATTTTGATCCTCATAGGAGCACCTTAATATAGGGAGAAACTTCAATGTTAATAAATGAAAATTGCTGAAGCAAAATTCTACATATTAGATTCAGCTTTCCCATATTGTAAAATTGGAGATTATTATTCCACGTAACAAAAATCTGTCTAAATTATACTTATTAATAATACCTTACAAAATATGAAACCAGACCTAAAAAAAAGAAATAGCTGATCCAAAAGATATGACTCCAAGTGAGATACAGAACCTATAGTAAAATAAATATACTCAAAATCAGGTACTTTCAGGTGAGATAGGAGGGGCCAAGCAGCACAGAATACTTTGGTGGTAGCAAATTCAAATCCTTTTTATTTTGTCCAAATTTCCAGTCTGTCTTTTCTTTTTCTTCTCCTTAAATATCCTACAGTGTAATCATCCTCCTTGGTCTTTCTCTCCTACTCTTTTGACATTTCAAGACTCTTTCTGCCCCAGCATCTTAAACTCACTGTGCCATCTTGTCCTATTTCCTCAAGAGTCTGATCAATTAGGTTAATCTGGTAAACTATATCATGCTAAAATGTTAATGGTTGGTTAGAGCTTGATGTTATTTGCCCCTTATGACACATCTGTATTTTTGTTTTCACATTCTTCAAGTACCTTCTGTAAAGATTATGACTAAATAATAGCATCTTTGTCACTTATTATGCAAGCCAGTAAGGAAGGTGTTTCAACAATGATGTTTTGGATCGAATGTACAGTATCTTTTTTTACACGGCACCAACTCTACTTCTAAAATCTTTGGTAATAAGCAGTATAATGTGAGGGCCTAAGATTATAGACTCTGGAATCAGAACATCTAAGTACAAGTTCTTCCTCTGCTTGCTACTTACTTGCTGTGTAAAGGCAGACGGTAGTTCTACGTCTTTTTAAAAATTTTTATTTATTTATTTGAGAGAGAGATTTATTTGAGAGTGTGTGTAAGCAAGGAGGAGAGGCAGGGGGTGAGGAAGAGGCAGAGTTCCCACTGAGCAGGGAGCCTGACATGGGGCTCAATCCCAGGACCCTGAGGTCATGACCTGAGCTAAAGGCAGAGGCTTAACTGACTCAGCCACCCAGGCACCTCTATTTCTAGGTCTTTGTTAGAGTAATAAAGTGTCTACCTCATAGAGTTCTTGTGAGGATAAATAAATGAATACATATTAAAATGATCTGAAGAAGTAGTTGGGCCACCCAGAGCACCATCTGTATTTGCTATTATGATTATTATTATGATCATTGTCAAGTGAGGCAATATCGTGTACAGTGCGTAAAAGAGAGGTACACCCTGAACACATAAGCTATTGGAGCTCCTCCTTTGTACATTCACAAGTATGTTTGTATAAGTAGCCATGGTTCCACCTGAAGGGTATTTAATGAACAGCCAGATTTCTTAGTGGTTACAATAATCTTTTTAGTCTTTTACTACTTCTTTACTTAAAACATTTACAGAATACTCCACATATGCCAGGTACTCTGCAAGCCACTGGGGATTCAAAGATATTTTATATCGGCAAGAGGAAATGTGGTAAGGAGGAAAATGGGGAGCCAGAGAATGACAAACGATAGGGAAAGAAAAAAAAAAAGAGTAACGAAGCAAAAGAAGATCTTGAATAAAATCTCTGAACAAAGCTGCCCAGAGAATGAAGAAGAATCTGAAAGCTCATATGGTCCAAAAAATTCTATTTTAAACACTAAAACTGTAGCTTATGTAAAGATAGGAAAGAACTAGGTCTGTTTTAAAAGGAGGCAGATAACAGGCTGGGAGAGAGTATAGATGCCCAAATGATTTGCTTCAGGAATTCATGAGAAAAACATCAAGAGGGGACACTTTTTTTTTTTTTAATGCTGGAGAGGTTATTAAAACTGGAATAAATACAAAACTCGGACCCAACATGAGAGACTCCAGCTAATTGCTGAGGATGGGCTACAGAGCTAAGACTTAGTTCAGGAAAAAAGACACGGATTGAGAGTCAGGAGCTCTCCCTCCTAACCTGAGCTTAGCTGGGTGGCTCTTGATTCATTGGGTCGTGTCTGCCCTCTGAAGCTTATTTTCCTCTCATGTAAAAATCCAGTCATTGAGCTCAGCCCCTTCTAAATCTTCCAGCAGCCGAATTCTGCTGATTAGAGAAGTTCCACAAAATAGCAACGTTTCATTTGAAGTTGATCAGTGTGATTTACATTAAATAAATGAGTGCCAAAATAATTGTACTCATCAGCTAGTTTGAAGTTCCTGTAGGAAACACTTATGGGGCTTTGGTGAGTTCAATCACTGCGGTGAGTTCAAAATCACTCTGGCAGCTGTTTCTGAGCAAGGCTGGCAATCCTTTAGGAACTCCATCTAGCTTGACAGGATGCTGACCAGGGCTGCACTGATTGTGGGTGAGCTGGCAAGGTGGCCCAGAAAATGCAGAATATCATTTTAGGAGCCTGGCTGACAAGCACAGGAATCACATCCCACTTCTGGAACGCATGTAGCCTGCAGGGCCTGCATTATCTACACTGGATAAAGCTGTAGTTCTCCCTATCACCTCTTTGTCTGCAAATGAGGAACAGTACCCAGATTTGCGAAGTATGTTGCCCAAACTAATAAAGTTAGTTAATGGCAGAGTCCTGGCTAATAAGTAATTGCAGGTAGATAGAATGCTTTGTACCAGAGTGAATAAGATTTTATGGTAGGAAATAAAGATCTGAAAAGAGCGATTTGTACAGGTTTATTTCTCATTCATATAAAATAAATCCAAGGGTAGGCTTTCTAGGAAAATGTGGAAGGCTCACTTTGTTACAGACCCACACTCCTTCTCCCTTTTTTGCTCTGTTTAATGTGGTTCGCATCTTAAAACTCACTTCATAGCTCAAGAGAGCTGCTGGAACTTTAGACAATATATTTGCATTCCAGGAAACTTGAAAAGGAATGAAGGTGAGAGCACCTTTGTCTTTTAAGGATACTTGCTAGCAATGAAATATAATTTCCACTCATATCTCATGGCCAGTATTTAACATAACAACTGTATCTAGCTCCAAAGTAGACCAGAAAATTCAATCTTTTAGCTGAAAAGTAATGAGATGACAAAAAAATAACTGGTGTTTTTACAACCAAGGTGTATGTGCCGAGTGATATGGGGGAAGAACTAACATCCTGCTAGTCTTCCATTTTGCCGGATCTACTGGGGATCAGCTTGGGGCTCAACTTCATCTTGTACTCCTGCAGGAATGCAGACTGACAAAGCCTCCGCTATCTGGAGTGTAGATAGTTCCTGGAGCCAGGGAAGGGAGGACACCTCACCTCCACTCATTTCCATTGGCCAGTGGAAGCTTCAGGGCTATCCCTGATTTCTCAGGGGCAGGGAAACACAATTTCATCTTGTGCTTTGACAGAGAAGAATCAGGATACTTGTGAAGAAGGCTAATGACTACCAGAGAAGCCTTTCTCAGATAAACAGTTACACTGAGATTCTATATCAATATCTTAAGGGAACATATATATGATCGGTCAAGAAATAACGAACCAGTGCAAACACATGGGGAACTCTTTCTAAAGACTTCTAGTGCTCTTCAGAATTGAAATCTAATTGTTAGAGTAAAAAAATGCAGATTTCTTGACCCTAGCACAAGAAAGTATGATTCTATAGGTTTGCAATGGGGCTTAGAACTTCTTACTTGAACAAACATCTCAGAACATGCTCAGGCATGTGACCACACTTGGACTAAAAGTGCGTAACTGGTATTAGACTAGCCAAAATAAAATGAAGTTACTCAGAAGTACAGCTCAGTTGCATGGTAACTCAAGGCATGTTTAATATGATGGGGATGGAGTTACTTTTATGATTGGGAGATGACAAATCAATATTTTTCAATTGCCCAACTATAGGAATATAATTCTAGTTCATTCTAGATTTGAGAGGATTGTTAAAAACAATGACCTTTTATTTCTGGTTTCTTCTTGCTTACCAAACTACTAACTCTAAAAGGTAAAAATTGGGTATGAACCCTAGCTTTGTGTCAGCAGACCCATGTTTGAATATCAGATCCACCAGTTATTTCTAACAGGAACTTGGGCAAGTTTATACCTTGTCTGAATCTCAGGTTCCTTAGAACATAGACAATCTTAAGGTTTTGTCTTGAGAATTAAATGAAATAATATGTGTGTGACACTGAGTACAAGTGCTTATTTAGTACAACTAAGCAAGAGGAAGAACTAGAAACTGAAAAATTTCTTCCAATGGCCACTGTTGACATATTCAATAATTTAAAGATTCTCTGAGTGCTAGCATTAAAGAAATTCCTTTTATTTAATCCAATGCTGATAGTTTAAATGAATTTCAGTGCTGCATGCAAAAAGTTTTTTATTAACTTAGAATAATGGAATACTTTTTTTAGGCTGAAGAGAAAGAAGGTACTCAGCACAGAATATGCTAAATGGCAGAAATTAACTTATTAAGTAAATATTTTCTCTATTCAATTATTCTTTTGATAAGGGCTGTAAAATCCACACAAGCACAAATATTTGTGCTCTTACAAAAGTTGTAAAATAGAGTCAGGAGTCAGCGCAAATAAATAACAACAGTTCCTGTCTGGACAAGTGATGAATTGAATTAGGAATTGTGTAATCAGAGGGAAGACTGAAAATACTGCTGTTGCCTGTGTATAATAGAGGTTCCACCCTGTTCACAAGCATCAAATCAGCACCAAAGGGCAAGAGCAAACCATTAAGACCTTGAAGCACAGCCAGCTCTGACTGCCTCGAAGCTTAATGGCTGCCTCAAAGCTGTGCTCAGCTGGTCATCTTCTAACAATGGTTGATAACAAAAGCCAGAAACCTCACCAGCTGCTGTCCACTAAGCTAAAGTGGGCTGTCCAGGGGGCAGGCAGATGAAATTCTAAAAAAAGTCATGGAAGGAGAAACTTCAATAATACCACCCAGATTGTTGACTGTGAGAAGACAGTTGCAGCCGACAAAGGAGCCAACCGTAGGTGTGTGCAGTGTTTTTATGACAGTAATTAGAGATGAAAAGCCCACTTCCAGGAGAAGCAAAATGCAGCCAGCGAGGCAAAGTAGGAAGCAGAGGTGGGTTTAAAACAGAAGCAAGTGAAGCTTGCTGCATGTCTTCCAGCGCACCAGAAAGGGAGCTGGCGCTTGGGTTCATATGGTCATTTGCTTCTGCAAAATTTTCAGAAGAACAGTATTTTAACAGCAGGTGGTTGGGATCGCTCTTATTTCTCACCCTACCTTAGTCTCTGTCATAGTCATACTTCTTGTGTGGAGGGGATTAGAGCAGTCATGGGCATTTTTGAGATCCAACTAGAGAGAAGTTGTGTTGGGCAAATTTAGTTTGGAGTTAATGGCCTATATTTATGTCTTCTGACTGTATTTAAGTTCTTGTTAGCTGTTCTGATGCAGGAAAACCAGGAATGGTCCTCTTGACTAATGGGTAGACTCACTCAGCACCTTAACAAAAAATATTTGCATACTAAACATGGCCTGTGCTCAGGGTCTGTGAGAATGTAGGCAGTGATAACAGAAGAGGCTAGTCTATGGGAAATTCTTCCGGGTTGTTTGGTAAAATTTCAAGTGGAGGATTAACTTCTTAAAAATTCCTAGTCAAATGGAAGTTCTCTGATATTGGGGATATATTTTATAATGCAAGGTATAAAATTATAAAAAGCACCACTCCTTTGCATGGGAATTGTAAGAAATAAAATGTATCAGAATTTCTATGTTTGTAGAACCCAAGTTTGTAGCAATACAACAAATGGTAAATGTGTGTGATATCTCATGTTTTTTAAATAAAAAAGTATTGGATCAACCACATCAGGGGAAAAAAATCTTTGTAGTCTCCTTGTAGAAAATATTACGAAGCATGTCACAAAAGAAGCAATAAAAGAATTTGCAGTTATAACATGTGCAAAAATAAGTAAGTTTCATAAATGTGTTTTGGGCAGTTAAAAATGTTTTATCGCACTTCATGGTGTTTTTTTGTTCTAAATATCCAATTTGTACCTAATTTTGTATTTTTTTTAAAATCTAAAGAGGGCTCCCATCAACATTTGGTGACTGTTGCTTAGTGTGTTCAATTCAAATTTCCATTCTCCCTTTTCATTTGTTAAAAGCCTGGTCTCCAAATCATAAAACAAGTAACAGCAGTTTTCATAAGAGGGATATTTATATATGTATAAAAACTATGTTATTATACACCATTGTCTATCTTTGAAATGTTGTCAAAGTACAAGGCATTTATTAAAAGTGCACAGATCATATGGATATTGCATGAGGACACTTCACAAGCTTCACAAACTGAACACACTCATTCAGCCAGCCCCCAGAAGAATCCTGGGTTCTTTCTACCACAACACCTGGAAGTCTCTCCAGGCCTCCTCATCCACTCTCATGGTTTCTAATGCCAAAGTTTAGTTTAGCTCTTTCTGAACACTATATAAATGGAATCATAGAATATACTAATCTGTAGCTGGTTCCCATATGGTTGTGTGTAGTTACCCTTTGTTTATCTTCATGGCTGTATAGTGTTCCATTGTGTGAACAGATCAGAATTTATGTGATCTGCCCTTGATGGGAATTTAGATAATCTTCAGTCTGGGGCTACCACAGATAGCAACTCTCACACAAGTATGTAAATATGTGTACACATTTCAGCAGAATATATATGCAGCAGTGAACTACTGGCTTATAAATATTAAATTCTAAAAGAAAATTGTTATGAGTTAGTTTTATCACTGCGTCTTTAAATCCCAAATGAAATTAAAAATTATATGAGTTGTTGACTATTACAACAGAACCAATGAGTTTAAATTTCATCCTGACTGTGGCTAAAAGATGACAGCTTTAAAAACTTAAGGACAAAAATAGCCAAGAGAAATGGAGGAAGTAGAAACATAAAATTCTCAATCTGGAGTATTAACTCCTTTATTGATGTTCAGGGAGATTTGGGGATTACGAGGGATTTGGGGTCACCCTATTCATATTTATAGTCTTGGCATACTTATTAGTAACACTCCATTTATTGGAAGGTCACCTAGGATAGGGAGAAAGACCTGAATATCTAAAATTACTACTAAAATACTAACAGGCAAACAGATTGGTCTCTGGATAAGAAAGTGAGCAAGAAACACTTCGGATTTTGGAATCAAAGGCTAAGGATTATCAGTTATATAAATTTTGCAATCCTCCTAGTTTGTTGCTTCATCTCAGGAATGGTATGCACACTCTGGAGTGATAGACACAGTTAACAAACAAGGGGGAAAGCAGTGAAACAGTGCCCAGACACAAGATTCACAGATGTGGGGCATTCACACAGATGTGAGGAGAGAGAGGAGGAAGAAGAGAGAAAAAAAAAAAAAAAGATTTGAGGTCTACAATTATTCATTGGGAATGGAAAAGATGACTCACGAGGACACAGAAAACAGAGCGATGAAAACAAACAAAATAGTAAACAACAGAATCAATTCTTGCTCCATTTTGGGATTTTGATTGTCTATTGGGTGGTAATTATGGGAAGAATTAATTCCATGAGATCTTGTGCAACAGGATGCTTTGCAAAATAAGAACAGTAGCTGTGGTACTCTAAGAGTTAAAATGGCAAAGCTGAAGTGTTCCCACATCTGAACCTCACACCTCCATGTTTTATAGTTCTATATAATATTTTACTTGGGGCCAGTAAACTTTAAAATAATCCTTAAAAATATTTAGAGCTACTTGCATAATGAGTTCCAGCTCCTGATTTTTACTGTGGTATTAACACTGCATACTGGGGCAGTATTTGCAAAATAAAATGTAGCTAGGAGATGAAAAAATATTCTAGGTTGATGGCCAAGAGATGCATATTGTGTACCTACTATGTGTTGGGGCTGCTTTATGCATTGTACATGAGGTCACTCTATGCAGTGGGTATTGCTTATTTTGCAAACAAAAACAAAAACAAAACCAAAAACAACAACAACAAAAAAAACAAGGGCTGGGGAGCATGTTGGGGAATCTGAGCAAAAATTCCACAGTTTGTAAGTGGAAGAAGCTTTGAAACAGACCCAGGTATCTGGGCCCCAGGGTGCAGACACACCGCCACTGTCTATGATGGAGCGTGGGAACTAAGCTGCAGCAAGGCAGGGAGGGGCAGTAATCCAGGTAGTTCACACCGCAATTGAGTGGTTATAGAAAGCGAGGTAGGAGATTTATGGGAGAGAATGTAGGCATGGGACACAAACAAACTGAATTCTCTTCTTCATTTTACTAGTTAACATGAGCTTGGACTCAACTTCTGGGACCTGTTTCTTCTCCAGTAAAATGGAATAATAAGGTTTTCATGAGAATTAAATTGTATAATTCATGTAAAGAGGCTACTGCAGTATACTTTTTAGATTCCATGGTTTTCCCTGTCACCCTCATTAAGCAAAGAAAAACAGCCTCAAGATGTTACCTGTTCTACATTCTTGCCTCAAGATGGACGAAAACTATTCACTCCAGCCCAGGGATTTGTCCATACTCTTAAGCATCCCCTAGGAACAGGCCTAGTATTTTATCAACTGACAGTCTAGAAAATCTTCCTCAAGACTAATCAAATTTCCTGGTTATATTTAAGTATATTTTTCTCTTATTGATTTTCAAGTAACAGAGGAAACTTGGCAATGGTTCTCTCAAACGAGTTTTTCTTCTATACTCATTTTGAACAAATGGAAATTATTTTCATTCAACAATTACTTAAAATACTTTATTTCCTCCCAGATTTTTCATAAGGTACATTTTTTTTGTATTTTCTACTCTGAATCCTTAATAACCTGTTGCAGTTTCTTCTAGGTCCAGTTCAAGTGCCATCTATAATTTGTAAGTTTCCAAGATATCCCTGCCAAGCAGAACTTACACACTCCTCTGTGGGTAGGTGACACATCAGAGAATTACCCATAGCTTCTCCAAAGGATTTTGAACAACTTGAGGACAAAGATGGTGTGGTATTCATCTACTCTGCTTGTTGGACTGTTTACAGCTAGAGTCTGGTTTGAATCTGGTCCAGGGTAATGGCACCAACTTGTTGAATTAAATTTATTGCCCTAATAAATGACTACAATTAAGAAAAATTACAATTTAAGTTCATAATCTAGATTATGTATACTTTATAAGTTTTCTTGATTCCCATATGAACACCTCCACTCAAATTAAAGATTAATGTTAAACATTCCCTTTGGTTAATACTAGGTAGACAGTCATGGTAGCATGTATATTATTTAAGGTACAATGAGCTACAGTAACAAGGAATTCAATAATAATTTAATGGCTCAGTGAATATAGAATTTTATTCTCTCTCATGTCATAATCCAGGTTAGGTGTTTCTTGTCTTTTCATATGGATAATCAGGAACCCAAGCTGACATAGGCTGTATCATCTTCAACCCTTTATTTTCCAAGGTTATTTGCTTCATTGCCATTTTAGCCAAAAGAGGAAAGAGACATGGAGAAATATACTTGTAATTTTCTATGAGATTGGCTAGAAGTTTGGAAGTGAAACTCATCACTCTGTCCACCCTTCACTGGTGAGATTTTAGCCAAGTGTCTATGCCTATCTGCAAAGAAGGCTGGAAAATGTAGCCAATGACTTGGCAGCTACATTCTAGCCATAAGAGTTTTGGGTTGAATTTTATGTCCCCCAAACTCATCTGTTAAATTTCTAACCCCCAGTATCTCAGAATATGACTGCATTTGGAAATATGGTCTTTAGGTAGGTGATTAAATTAAAATGAGGCCATTTGGGTGGGTTTTAATCTGATATACTGTTGTCCTTATAAGAAAAGAAAATTGGGACAGACACACACAGGTGGAAGACTGTGAAGACATATGTACGAAACACTCTACAGCCCAAAGGAATCTTCAAAAGAAACCAATTCTGCTGATACACTGGTTTTGGACTTCTAGATTCTAGAATTGTGGGACAATAAATTTCTGTTGCTTGAGACATCCAGTCTGTGGTACTTTGTATGGTACTAGCAGAGTGATACACTAGGGAAGAAGGACAGATTTGAGGAGATGACCATCAATGTCTGTTGTATTATGTGAACTATGAATTGATTACTGTTTTCATTTGGACTGCTATAACAAATTACCATAGACTGGGTAATTTAAACATCAAACATTTATTTCTTACAGTTCTGGAGGCCGGAAGTCTGAGATGAGGGTGCCAGCATGATTGGGTTCTGGTGAGAGCTCTTCTCTGGGTAGCAGATAGCTGATTTCTTATAACCTCAACATGGCAGAAAGAAAGCTAGCTACTTCTCTGGCCTCTTCTTATTAGGGCACTAATCCCTTTCATGATGGCTCCATCCTTATGACCTAATCACCTCCCAAAAGCCTCACCTTCCAAACACCATCACATTGGCATTAAGGTTTCAATATATGAACTTGGTATTGGGGGTGGGTGGAGGATACAAACATTGATTCAATAATAATTACTATACCATCCTTGAATTTATTAAGGAGCTGTAAACAAATTGTATAAATAAAGTTCTTTGAAAACAGACATCCTGAATTGGTCTCCCCTTGTCTCTCAACAGTCAGTGATCATTTTAAAATATAAATTAGATTATTTCATTCTTTTACATGAAAACTTAGAATGATTTCCCCATTTCTCCCTGCACAAAACTAAATGTGCTTCTTGTGTCTTACAAAGCCCAGTGTGATGGCTCTGTACCAACTCCAGCCGTGGCTTTTGCAACACTTCCCCTCATTCATTTTGCTCCAGATGTATTGGTTTTCCAGGCATGCTCCAACATGAGTTTTGCCCTTTCCTTTCTAGGAATGTTCTTTCTCAAGAGAGCTATATAACTCACTTTATTACTTACTTTAGGAGGTCTTGTTAAAAACTATTTTTATTAGAGACTTTCCCTGACTATGCAAAGTAAAATAGAAACCATCTCCATGTCTGTGGCACACTTGTCACCCTTCCTCTGCTTTGTTCTTCCCCACAGCATTTGTTCTTATTAATATACCATGTATTTATTTGTGCAGTTGTCCTGCTTTCTAGAATACACCATTAGTTCATAGAGTTTTGTTTGTTCACTGCTATATCCCCAACATCTAGAACAGCTCAGAAAGACCTCTACACATTGGACGCCTCAAACAGATATTTTCAGACATCTCTATAAGGATTTTTTCCTCTGTCACAGAACAACCTGAATTATGAGCTAAAAGATAAAAACTATGAAGAAGATACAGAAGAGAAGACAAAGGGATGTGCGGATGATTATGGGAGCAACCTACTCTTAGTGTTTGCAAATACAGATCTTCCTTGATTTACTATAGGATATTTCAATAAACCCCTCATAATTTGACAGTATCATAGCCAAAATGTATTTAATATATCTAACCTACTGAACACTATAACTTACCCTTGACTTCCTAAACCTACTGAAACATTATATTAGCTCACAGTTGGGCACATCATCTAACACAATCTTATTTATAATAAAGTATTGAGTATCTTACGTAAGTTATTGAATATCCTACAGAAAGTGAAAAACAGAATGGGTATACAGGTATAGAATATTTGTAAGTGCATGGTCGGTTATGCTTGTGACCATGTGGCTGACTGGGAATTGTAGCTCACTGCTGCTGGCCAGAATCACCAGATTATTGTACCACATATTACTAGCCAGAGAAAAGATCAAAATTCAAAATTTGTAAAATGAAAACACTAACTCAAAAAGATATATGCATGCCTATGTTTACTGCAGCTTTACAATAGTCATGAAATGGAAGCAACCTAAGTGTCTACTGATAGATGACTGGATAAAGATGCGGTACATACAGTGGAAAAATTATTCAGCCACAAAAAGGAATGTGATTCTGCTATTTGTGACAATGGACCTAGAGGGTATTATGTCAAGTGAAATAAGTTAAACTGAAAGGAAAACTACCACAGAGATCTTGTAAGTCAAATGAAAGACATCAGAGGGTGAGGACCATTTAATCTACTTTATACACAGGATGTGCTGAATCTATGTTTGTAGAATAAAGAAATATTACTATATCTCTGGATATTTCTTTTCCCTTGGTCTGCAAGAGTCTTTTATGATTTTCTGTTTCCATAGCTTCACATTAAAGACTATCTTTTTTCAATTTCATTTTTAAATTTTTGGGTTGATCTCTTTGGACTTTGTTTCAGATCATGTAGTCTCATAAGTTAGACTAGTCTTCCTTTGTGTGATAGCTTCCAAATCTATAAACCCAGCCTGATCTTTTTTCAAACTTCTGTTTGAATATCAAATATCTGTTGGATATTTACACATGGAAAGTCTGCAGTCACTTCAATTTGATCCATTAATATGCCCCTAAAACATGTTACCCTTCTCAGTTCCCTATTGTGGCCCAGAATACAACCACGGTCCTAATAACTCAGGCTCTAAACCTTGGAAACTTCCCTAGTCTGATGTTTGTTACCATTAGATTTAGGAAATATCTTACATCCTGGCCTATTTAGGATTAGGGTTTATAACCCTAGTATGATTTTTTCCTTCACTCCTTAAAATATATAGTGAAAGAGTATCCCCCTCTTGAAATATCTGCAAGAAGCTGAGAGTAGACTTAAACATACCAGATAAATTATGTTCTGATCTGTCCTAGCAGTTTATTCTACTGGCACCAAGGGCTACTGCTAATTTCTTTGAGAAATGAAGTCCTTGGAATAAACACATCTCAATAATTTAAAATATCTTATCACCCCTATTCTATTTGGAATCCTGGCAAAGACTACAGAATTTTCCTCATATGTCCAACCCTACTTAGGAGCTCAGCCAATCTAAGTGTTAAAAACAACCTTATATCAGCTTTGTTAGGAAACTTTGTAGCCATTAATTAAGCCACTCCTCAAATTCTTGGCCACAGGCCCCCCTCAAAGCAACTCCTTCTTGCCCTCCTCTCATTCCTGTCCTTATTCCATTGTATCCTCTGAACCCCTCCCTCACCGTTCTTGTATCCGTATATATCCCTATATATCCTTGTATATAAACTCTTCTTGGCTTTGGTACATTACTCTTTTAAATCATTCTGTATATGATTTGTAAATATTTATAACTAATAATATATTACTTTGACCCATCAAGTATCTTTGTACTATCCCTACTCAAATTTTGCTAACATCATAAAATAATTTTTGAGACTTTCTTTTTCTGATGACTTGGACAATTCAATATAAGTATTTGTTTCTTAAAGATTTGAGTTAACACACTCATGTTAACACACTCAAACTATATGAACCTACTGCCTTTTTAATATATTCTATTGCTACATTGTTTCCCAGTGTTTGCTTTTTAATATGTACATTGGAAACCACTAGTTTTCCTAAGTGTCTGTATTAAACACATCTTCTGTGGCCCCTTAAATCCCTTCTCCTTTACCTGCTTCCCAGATGTTTGCCATTCCACAAGGAGTCCACAGTCAGATTTCCCAACAAGATAAAATGTCCATTAAGTGAGGAAATATTTTATACTACATTGGCCTCCTGTATACAGCATGTAACTGGATTTTTCATTTTTTTAGTGTGAGTCATTATTTGAAAGTTTATCCACTCATATTTATTGTGGTTCCTGATACTATATATTTTATCCTGCCATGTTATATTTATCATTTTATACCATCTTTTATAGGCAATTTACTTCTCCTCTTCTCTCCCTCCCTCTCATTATCTTTTTCCTTCTCCTTTTCTTTCCTATCTTCTGCTAAATAAAACATATTTTATGTGCTCCTTTTTTCATTTTGAGCAGTTTAGAAGTTTTAAATGCTATTTAAATTCTTTTCGTTATTTATTTTAAATTCTTAAGATAAAAATACAAACTGTATTTTCCTTAAATATGAAATGGTATTGGTTTTCCCTCTTCTGAAACAGAAATGCCATTAAAATGTCTTTATTTCACTTTTTCTTCCATCTCCTATGTGTTTTATTTTAGTAGATTTCATTTTCTAGACAGTTTTAGGTTAACAGAAAAAGTGATTCTCATGTATCCTCTATCCTTCTCATAGTTTCCAAGTACTATTTTTAATTCATTTAGAGTTATCTTTATTCATTTATTATATGTAATATATTTACTATTTTAAGAATTATTTTTGTAATGAACTATACTGAAATTTATGGCTAAATTGTTAATAACTGCTGAGGCTTAACAATATAGTCAATTGATTTCTATATTTATGCAACTTTATATATAACACATCTTTCTGGGTTAATGTTGAACAAATGAAATAAATATATCTTTAATAATTTTTTTCTAGAAACACATCTTGAGTAACTAATTTTCTGTAACTACTGTAACTTTTCATGTCCAACAAAAATCTTTATGGTTATTAAGTATTGCAAAGTGATTGGTTGGGTATAGATTTTCTAACTAGAAACATTTTTTTCCTTCACCACATGGAGGCTGTTGCTACATTTTTCTAGCATTTTAGCATTTTCTAGCATTTACTGAGAAGGCTAAGAAGTTCCATACCCATCTCAGTCTCAGTTATATGCTTTGTTTCCTTTACTGTGGAAACTTTAAAAATTTACTCTTTATTCTTGGGATTCAAAAATTTCATCAGGACGTGTCCTAACATGCATGTGTTTCCTTATTCCTGATCAGTAGTACATCAAGGACTTTTCCATTTGAACATTTGGATCTTTCTTCAGGAAACTTTTCTATATCTACTTATTTTTTTCTCTATTTTTTTTAGATAGTTATTGAATGTTCTGGCATTATCCTCCATAGCTCTCAAGTTATCTTTAATATTTCCTCTCTTTTTGCTTCCTCTATTCTCTGGGACACTTCCTTATCACTCATATTATTAAGTTGGCCTTCAGTTCTATTAGTGTTGTTCTTTGACCCATATGTATATGTAAATATGCATGCTTGTTTGTTTTTGTAATTAATTTTCATCTTTTAGAGATTGTACCTTTTTTTGGTATACATTTGTACTGGATTCATGACTTTAATATTCTCTTCAATCTTTCTGAGAATTAAAAGGTTTAAGTTTCATGCAGGTCAGCTCTTCCATTGATTATCTTTTATGATAATGCATAGAAAATATTTTGTTATTACAGATTTGAAAATACATTTTCAAATTTCAAACACTGCATTGATTCACATATGTAGTTGGCAGAGGTTTTCTTGAAAGTTGTATATGTCTGATTTCTTAACAGCCATCCCCCCCACATAATGGGACATCTTATTAGACTGAAGTTAAATGGGCAAGATTATGCTGAGTGATGTGTTCATGAGTGGAAAGCTGGTGAGCAAGGCAGGGACCTCTTTCAAATGCCAAAAAATGAAAGAAGGGGGAAACACTTGAGTGTATTTCAATTTCATAGTGAGCCCAGTATTCCCTTCCACCCTTATCTAATATCGATGTGGGTCTAAACTCACCCAGGCTCCACATCATTTTGGTTTGTTTTGAGCATCAAAACCATGTTGAGCTTTTACTATCCTTTCTTGTCACCTATCTAGGGACAGCAGATTATCCATTTTGTTTTGAAAGCTGTTATCACTAGCTATATATTCTAGGGGCAAACACTCAAGCCAGCCGCTCTATATAGAACTGATTACGGTGTTTCATAATTTTTTTTTTTAATTTATTTATTTGTCAGAGAGAGAGAGAGGGAGAGAGAGAGAGAGCGAGCACAGGCCGACAGAGTGGCAGGCAGAGGCAGAGGGAGAAGCAGGCTCCCTGGATGTGGGACTCGATCCCAGGACACTGGGATCATGACCTGAGCCGAAGGCAGCCGCTTAACCAACTGAGCCACCCAGGCGTCCCCATAATTCTTTAAAATAATCATGACACTAGCCAACCTATGCTGAATTTCTCTTCCTAAGCCAGGTAATTCTGCCTTGAATTCTGTAAGCTTCTCTGATGACTGTTGCAGGGTTTTCACTTTTGATTCTTTATCAGTTAGATCCCAAAACTTCTAGTCTGCTGATTCAAGCTCACTTTTTCAGCACTGTTATGAATTTTGAAAAATATACCTGTCATTTCAAGAAATGCTGGAACACAAAGAAAGTACATGTATATATCTACCCATTATCTTGAACCAGAAAACTTACATTTTTTGTACTCAGTTGTAACTAATAGTTCCATAGTCCACCACACCCATATATCAGAGGCAGTTATAAACTTTTCTGAGCTTTTGATCTGTGATGTCTTTGTTTTCATTAACTGGCATGGCTACAACCTTAGTCAAAGCCTGCCTTATTTCATGCATAATGATTTTAGTAGCTCCCTAACTGTTTTACTTATGCTTAGTCACTCCCAGTTCTAGGTGATTCAGCATAATATCCAGGGCTTCAGTATGACTTTTGTGGGCCATAGGCACTTTTGACCTGTTCTCTACTAAAATTTTTTTGATTGTGTTTATGATTATATTGTTATAAAGATGAATAAAATCCAAGCTGTGCTCATTACTCATGATATTTATTTTTTCCTTCTGATTTAAAATACATTAAAATGAAAACATTTTTGTGGGCCCCTGGAAGTACTGTGAGCTCTAGCCACTGCCTACTCTGTCTAATGAATAAATCGTTCCTGATAATGTCTCTATTTTAATCTTCAGAAAATTCATTTTTCTTCATGTTGGAGTATGTGTGTGTGCATGTGTATCTGTGTGTAAAGACCACTGACTCTCCAGTACATATAAGCTAAAGCTGAAATTCCTTTAATAGTCTTCCCAGCTAAACTTAAAACCCTTCATAATTTGTCCTAAATTATCTTTCTACCCATTCCTCCCATAGCTTTAACCCAAGACCTCTACCCTGTTTAACTTTCAAAACCTTGAATAAGATTGGAACTTTGTTACCCTATTCATTTGCCTTGTTGCTCTTTGGATCTACTCCCCCCTCCAGTTCTGCCTTTTTAAACCAGTATTATTGATTCCATGCAATATGGAGTGTGGTTAAAAGCATGGACTCCGGAATCAGTGTCTGAGTTCAAAATTACTAACTAGTTCTATGTCTTCTACAATTTACATGACCCTGATGTGCCCCAGTCTTCTCAACTATAATATGGGAGAAATAATTTTTCTATTGAAAAGATTTAGAAGGAAAAACACAATAGTAAGAGCTATAACAATTCCCAAGCACTTATCACATGCCATTTATTCATCTAAGTATTTTACACATAATATGCATAAAGAGCTTAACGCAGTGCCTGACACAAAGAATATCTTCAAGAATTCTATTATTTTCCTACAGTATTACTCAATATGGCATATACTACTTCAAAAAACCAAACCAAACCAAAACAACAACAACAAAAACCCCAAACCTTTCTGGACAACATCAGCCACAAGGATTGCTTTCTCCTCTGATTCCTGTAGCATGTATTATGCACATTCTTGATATCATACACTACTTAAAATAGGGATATTGCTTCATAAATCATCTTCGCATCCCTTGTACAATTTGCCACTGAATCTTGCACTGAGACCTTGTGTATTGATTTCTTCATTGATTATATGATTTCTTCATGTCCAGCAGTCAAAAGTCCCCTCAATTGACACATATTGGGAGAAAGCAGTGAGGTCAGCAGCAAGATCAGCAGCAAGGTCGCAGTAGCACACTCTTAACAAAGAACCACCTTGCCAGTTGCCATTCATCTTGCTCTGCTGTTAATAACACTTCAGTCTCTCTAATAGTATGGAATCAAATTTGGGATTTTGTGTTTCCTTACATATGGCTAGTGGGAAACAGTTTTCCTACCAGCTTTGGAGTGTTAAGTCTACCCAAGTAGGGTTATCAGGGGACTGATTTAATGGTGCCATTTACCTCTCAAATGGTATGATTTACCACCAAAATAATTCACTCAGCCAGGAACGACAGCAGTGGAAATTTTACTGTTCATCATCTCTATCACTAGAGATTTGTTATTTTGAGTTACTCCACTTGGGGTAATTACAAACTCTTGGACTAATTTTTCTTGAAGCATTAGTGATCTATTCTCTTCTGGACACTTAGAGCAGAGCACTAAGAACCAGGGTAGGAGGAGGTGAGAGGGAGAAGGGCCTGTAAAAGGGGGAAAGGGCTTCATAAAAGGGAAGTGTGCATAGCAGAAGGCAAGCTTTGTCGACTTCACCACAGACTTCTGCTCAGAAGTCACATGCCTTTTTGGAGTAGAATGCAATCTAGCAGTTCTAAAATGCAGACCACAAGCGAGAACTTCTAGTCCAAAATTAGTGAATATTACCCCAAACTTCTCACTTTCTAAATAAAAAAAAAAAAAAGTATGTGACTTTGGCTAATGTAGATTGTAAATGTAAAGACTATTCAGATGCCTTCTGCTGAATTCCTTCCATTCCTAACTAAAACATTTTGGTAAATTTATCACATTTTCAGAGGATACATATAAAGAAATAATTATTGTTGACTATAATTTATACAATTTTCACATGCATTTATTTCTTAATCCATGGACTGTGTATCTGGTAATGCTATTTACCTCTAATATCTCAGTAGCCACAGATCCTGGCTCTGCTGCCCTGGGTTTAAGTGCCTTCCCAGGGCAGCCTGACCACAAGAGGGCTTGTAGAGTCTGAGTACAGTGGAAGGAGACAAGCTTGCAACAGCCACCACTGAGGTGTCATGTGAAGGAGACATTTTGTACTGACAGGATATAAGGCACGAGAGGCTTGGTTAGAACTGTGGTCCCATGCTTTGCACCTTTACACAATCGTGTAACTACTTGTATCCTCAGTTATTTTGTCCTTAAATATTATTTTTTTATTTTTAAAAAACTCTAATAATATTTTTATTTTATTATTTTTAAAGATTTTGTTTATTTGGTAGAGAGTGAGAGAGAGAGAGTGTGTGAGAGACCACAAGTAGAGGGAGGGGCAGAGGAAGAAACAGACTCCCCTCTAAGCAGGGAGGCTGATTTGGGGCTCCATCCCAGGACCCTGGAATCATGACTTGAGCCAAAGGCAGATGCTTAATTGACTGAACCGCCCAGGTACTGTTAGGGCCAATTTAATGTTAAAACCTGTTTAACTATTAGGGCCTGCTTAGCCAGTGCAACTCCATATTGCCTAGGTAGCCATATTGTTGTTTACATCCATGGACTTCATTCTGGGAATAAACGCCCCAGTCGTTCCTGGTATGGTTCTGGGTATCAATTCCAGGAGTAAATGCCTTAACAATAGAAGCCACATACCATGGGTCTGCAGTTATGCCCTATAAAACCAGCCTGTTAGATCGGGAGGGGGTTGCTCTCTTTGGAGGCGGCCCTGGCTGGTCAGTCTGACTTCCAATGCTTGGCATAGATTAAGGCTTTAACTTTCACTTTGTATCAGTCTTGTTCCTTTGATAACAGACCCAACATTCTGGGGGCTCATCCACGGTCAAACAACGAGAACTGAGTCAGCATCAGAATTTCTGGGAAAAGCCTCTGGAGGTAAGATCTCGAGATTTTATTCTGTGGGATCTGATCTGTCTGTCTGGTTGTGGAGCTCCAGGGGTATAGCCCACTGGGGAGAAGCTGGACGCAGCATTGCTCCCCAGGGTTGGAATGGATGCGGGGATGCCCCATCCCTCCAATGGTAGATCGCCAGGGGGTTCGAGTCCCCCTAGGGGTCAGGGAACCTGCCAGGTTCAAGTCCCCCTAGGCAGTCAGGGGACTGAGAAAATCCCCACCAGCAGCAGATTGTATGTTTTTGAGTTAGGATTACATCTTGCACACCCTTAGACTTGATATCTGGTTGAGGAAGGGCCGCTGCGTCTGCGGTTGTCTTTGTCTTGTCTTTTTGTTGTCTGTTCTGTTGTTTGCTGTGTTTGAAGGAATGGAGCAAGCGGAGAGTAAGGGGACTCTGACTTTTATCTCTCTGTTCCTCCTAATAGATGTGGGGCTTCTCCCTTACTCATTTCTTGTGTTAATGGCTATAACTGGAGCCAATTGTGGTTAGTCTAACTCAAGACAGAGACTTTAAGGAATATTCCCAAGCAGCTGCTGAAACTTGCTTTGTTTCGGGGAAGTTCCCTGTCTTCTCTGGCCCGATGTGAACTGCCTAGGCCCTCCCCACCTTGCTGGCAGGAAGGCATGGCATGGCGTCTACTCCTCTGCTGGGGCTGATAGTCTCTAAGGCTGAGAATCCTTTCTCTGCCTTCTGGCGGCACATTGTTCTTCTGTCTCCCCCTTCTGTTTCTGCACCAACTTGGGTGCGGCCTGCATGACTGGCCTCTAGACCATCCTCAGTACTTCCTGCACCATGGCTCCTTCTCTCTTCACTGTCAAGGAGCTAAAAGAGCAGTCCCTGGACCTAACACCCCCCAACTCCATATCTTCCCACCCGTGTCTCAGGTGAACATTAAAAGTGGAGTGAGTCCAGGTGAAACATAAATCAGTATTTGAACTAAGTTTGCTGGTTTAATTAAGATAGACATGTCTTTAATGTTACAGCAGTAAATGTGAAACTTCAAAGTTTACTGAAAGTCAAATAAGCTCATGTTATTTGTTAAAATCTGTTAGCAAAGAAATAACTGAACTGATGGTTAATTGTCTGTCTCAAAGTTTTAATGGGTAATTGTTAAAATAGCTTTCAAAGTCTTTGGTAACCTGAAAGTTTAAAGTTTTAGTCGGATGACAAATGGAATTAAATTATGAACATCTAGGTCTTAACCAAATGGGATAAAATGCTAAAACACTGAGTACTTGATATAGGTTTGTGCTTTTGACTTCTTACTACAAAGAAACTAAGAATATTTAATCTGTTGGTAAACATGTTTTGTGCTTAACTGATTGATAAATTTGCCATCTACAGAATTCTGTTGTAACTGTTCACAATTGGTTAATACTTAGCCATCACTGAAGTGTTTCTAAGAGTACAAAATTCTGCTAACTATAAGACTGATGGCAATAAAGAAAGCAACTCTGTATGTAAAAAATGTAGGAGATACATAAGAAAGATAAGAAATGGGAATACATTTTGTTAAAGATAAAAGGTAATTTTGTCCTAAATGAGATGGTTGTTTGAAAGGAAATGACTTGGGATAAAATCTGAATGAAAAAGAAAGTTGTAGAAGGTTTGTGAAGGGAAATCTTCAAAAAAAAAAAAAACAAATTTTTTTAGGTATGGTCAGGATGGACCACCAAAAGAAAAACGCCGTAAGGTTTTTATTAAAAGTTATAATGTTGTCTAAAAACCAGAGGAAAGGCAGTTGACTGATAGTAAGCTAAAAAAAACCGTACACACAAAAAAGAGGGCCTAAGAGAGTGAATAGTTTTGTCTTAAAGTAAAAATGTCTGGTTGCACCAGAACATAAAAGGAGATAGTAAAAGCTAAACTTAAGGGTATGTAGTAAGTTGTAGAACACTTGGGGAAAGTGACTTTTATTTGCCTTGGTTTATAGGTTTGAAAGGAAACAATGAAATATGTTGAAAATTTGACCATATTTGATCATTTTTGATGGATTTATTCACAAAATGGGAAAAAAGACCAATAAATCTTTTCCTGTAAAATGCTTCTGTTCAAATGAGGCATAGTATTTAAGGAAGGAAGACTAAAGCCCTGTGTCATAGCAAATCTATATTGGTGATCCACTCAAGTAAATGTTGGCTATTATATAAACTAAAAAGACACTGGTATAAAAAAAAATCTGCTTTCTCTCTGTTCAAAAAGACAAAGTTTTCTTAGATTAATTGATCTGCTGTTAAAAAAGAGAATGTAAATGGTTTTCTCTTTGCCTGCCCAGAGAAACCAGTTTCTGTGTTTTGTTTTATCAGATCTTAAACATCCATAATCCTATTGAAGCATGTGCTTTAAAACTTAGATTTTAACAATTGTCAACAAGATTTAAATTATAAATGAGATCTCTTTGACTCATAAAGCTTTTCCTTGATATGCTAAGTAACTCAGGAAGTACTGCTAAACCAATGATAAACCTTGGGTTACATTTGAGTAAATGCTATAACTATTATAGAGATTCTATACATTTCCTAAAGTTTTAATGTTTTGATAAGGGTCATCACTTGACATTTAACCATATCTATTCTGAGTTTTTGTCATTTGTAGTTGTTTAAATTCTCTTGTAAAATGAATTCCACCTTAAAGAAAATTCATATGGGAGACTTTCAGGGCAAATACAGGTCTTTGATATGTTGAAATCCTGGAACTGAAATGGGTAAAAATTTCCAGAAGTAAGAGCTGCATTCAAACTAAACCAGAACTAGTAACATGGAACTAGATGAACTGAAAGATTGTAATGTTATGTCTCTTAATGTTTTGTCTTATTTTAAACAATTACTGGCTCTGTAAAGTTTACTCTTCCAGACTAGGGAAACTTTTTCTTAGTTATCTGTAACTTACAGAAATGTAAAAGTATTCACATGTAAACAAATCAAAGCATTCAATTTTCCTCTCTATCTGAACCCTCTGAAACTCAGAAGGTCTCAGTAAGTATTCTTTCTTCCATGGCAATCAGTCATTTGCATAAGTTCAATAAGAATCTGTTCTCCTTGTAACAGGACACCATTGGAAACACTGGTTATTTTACCAAGGCTTAGATGGACTGTCATATTTTAGAAAGACTCGGATATGACCAGACAGCTTAAAGGAACTAAGGTTGACTTTATAAAACCTGGAGCCGTAGAGCCCCTTGGAACTGTTGGCCTGATACCTTGCTTACAGAGTTCCCAGGAGCCTCAGCAGGTGAGTAGAGGATGTCACTCCCTGGCAGGGGCAGGTGGGAGCCTCAGGATACTTTGGGTACCTCAGAAAGAGGCATTCGCCCAAATCGACAGGTATTGCAGGCATGTCTGATGGCAAGTACGTGGCTTGGCTTCTGGCCTGGAGAGGCTATTACAAGTTCAACCTAGAGATTCCTTATAAGAAGTTCCAGCAAAGCAGATTCTAAAAGATCTATATGATCACTCACTGTTCTTGCTGAGCTTATGTAAATAATTAGACCAAGTTTGTTAAAACTGGACTTAAAACTGGACTTCAAATAAATCAGTCCTGATTTAGCTATCTCTGGAAATAAGGGTTATTTCAGAGAGAAATATTATGTTTCAGTAACACACCTTTGTGGATATTAAGTTCTAGATTTTGTTGTCCTTAAATGTTTGTTTACCTAAGCTAGACAACTTGAGGTAAACTTCAGAGAAGTTGCACAATAACTCATCTAAACAATCTTGCCTAATATTCTGTAGGGATAGTAACAGAACCCATTGGACACAAATATATGTTAGTTTTTAATGGATAACTTTTCAGGCTGGGTAGAGGCTTTTTCTGCCAAACATAAGATGGCAGAAATGGTAGCAAAAGCTACTAGAAAAAAATAATTCCTAAGTTTGGGTTGCCTCTCGCTATCGGGTCAGACAACGGCCCTGCATTTGTGAGTTCAGTCTCACAGGCATTAGCCAAGGCCATGGGCACTAATTAAAAACTACACTGTGCCTACTGGCCCCAAACTCCAAACAAGTTAAAACAAACAAACAAACAAACAAACAAAAAACCGAACTCTTAAAGAGACCTTGACAAAGTTAATTCTGGAAACTGGCGATAGATGGGTGGATCTCCTTCCCTTCGCCCTCCTTAGGGCGCAATGTACACCCTACTTAAACAAGGTGACCCCATTTAGTGTTCGGAAAACCCCCTCCACTCTGCCCATGGCTACTAGAGGTTGCCCTAACAGAAATGACTGATCAGTCTGTACTCCAGTCACTGCAGGCACTACAGTCTGTCTTAAAAAGAGCCCACGCAGGGATCCGAGCTGCCTACATTGAGATGGAGACAGAGGTGGAACCACATCCTTACCAACCCGGAGACTTGGTTTGGATACGCTGCCACCAAGTGGGAAACTTGGAGCCTCTCTGGAAGGGACCATTCACTGTCATCCTGACCACCCCCACAGCAGTAAAAGCAGAAGACATCAGGGCCTGGATTCACACATGTCATGTCAAATGAGCCGAAAGCAAGGACACCCCCCAAAAATGGGAGCCACTGCCTGTGGACCCCACCAACTGTGGACTAAAACTAAGACTCAAAAGGGTTTCATAACTTGGTCACTTTTAACCCTGTTCTTACTCAGCAACAGCCAGGGGACACCTCATCGGCCTAAAATAGCCCAATGAAAAATCAAAAAGACAACGGATAAAACAACACTCAAGGTTAACTACAAAATAGAAACATACTATTCCTTAGAAAAGGGGGCTCTGCATAGCCCTAGGAGAGCAATACTCCTTCTGGGTATTAATGCCCTAATTATTTGTACAAAAAAAGAAATTGGGGTGATAAAAATGTTAGTCCTACAAACTCAATATAACCCCTTACAACAGGAAGTCATAAAACTGGCAGAAAAGTCAAGGAATTGACTAATCTCCAAAGAAAAGGGGGGAATGGTAGGGCCAATTTAATGTTAAAACCTGTTTAACTACTAGGGCCTGCTTAGCCAGAACAACTCCATATTGCCTAGGTAGCCATATTTTTGTTTACATCCATGGACTTCATTCCAGGAATAAATGCCCCAGTAGTTCCTGGTATTGATTCTGGGAGTAAACGCCTTAACAACAGAAGCCATGTACCTTGGATCTGTGGTTATGCCCTATAAAACCAGCCTGTGAGATTGGGAGGGGTTCGCTCTCTTTGGAGGCGGCCCTGGCTGATCAGTCTGACTTCGAATGCTTGGCCTAGAATAAGGCTTTGCATCACTTTCACTTTGTCTCAGTCTCGTTCCTTTGATAACAGACCCCAACAGTACCCCATGAGTATCCTGTGAGTTTTAAATGGAATCATATTTGTGCGGTCCCTGGAGCCATGTCTGGGGTGGTATTCTCACGTTTAGTGATGGTAGTGGTGGTAGCAGTAGCTCATTCTAAGACCCTGCTGGGCCCTGTGGGGATTGCAGGATGTGAATAAGTACCACTGCTCAAGGAGCTTCTAGACTATCAAGGGAGACCAGAAGAATATGTAATTGATTATACTACAGATCAGTGTGTGATAGTTACCATAAGAGAAACATACAGAGAGACAATATTTCCAGCTGTAATGATCAGAAATGGTTCCACAGGGACGCCTGGGTGGCTCAGTTGGTTAAGCGACTGCCTTCGGCTCAGGTCATGATCCCAGCATCCTGGGATCGAGTCCCACATCGGGCTCCTTGCTCAGCAGGGAGCCTGCTTCTCCCTCTGCCTCTGTCTGCCTGTGCTCACTCGCTCTCTCTCCCTCTCTCTCTGACAAATAAATGAATCTAAAAAAAAAAAAAATGGTTCCACAGAACTGTTCACAACTGACCTGAAACTCAGCAGATCACCCATTGTCTCACAGACTTGAGTTTTTCTATACTTACTCAAGAGGCCACTGCAACTTCCAGGAATGTTCAAGGCCTTGTTGTTAGTCAATATGATACTTCTAGGACTCTCCCAATGTGTCCAGATTTTTTCCTGTGTGTGATAACAAATAGTCCTGGTGTCCCAGGCAACAATTCTTCTCTTTGGCATCATGGCACTTTGGTGAATGGCAATCACTTTCTGGTGTGTTGTAACTAATTTGTTACTAGTAACAGTTAAAATCAAATGAATGATTAACCTTTCTGTGTACAGAACAGATTCAAGGCTGCTTTGGGAGCAGGTAATAATTGGCAGTATTACTAGGATTCTTCTTGTCACTTTTTTTTTTTTTTTTAAGATTTATTTATTTACTTTGTAGAGAAAGAGAGATGGTGCACAAGGGTAGAGGCAGAGGGAGAGGGAGAGAGAGAGTGAGTCTCAAGCTGAGCACAGAGCTTGATGCAGGGCTTGATCCACCACCATGAGATCATGACCTGAGCTGAAATCAAGAGTTAGATTCTTAACTGACTGAGCCATGCCAGCACCTCTTCTTGTCACTCTTACTACTCCTCTATCAGCCCTCAGCCTGCAGACAGAAAGCTCGCTAGTCACACGCACTGCCTTGGGGAGGATTGCTACACCAAGATCATAGAAGTCACTGCTTAGTGTTGAGTTTCCAGGTGGAAGGTTTTAAACTCATATCAGAAATATTAGCCTTGAAAGCCAGATTCTGGTGGCCAGAGAAAAGTAGGAAGAACTATATCTTGCTCTGAGGATTATGGCCTGGGGAGAGTGGACACTTCTGAGCAGTAGAGCAATGGTGGAGTGAAGTGTCCAGAAGATGGGACTAGAGGCTGCACCACTGATTCTTGACCACCCCAATCCAGAAAACTAAGAAAGTATTTCTAAAACCCCCAAGAGAAGTAGAGAAATGCTGACTGAGCTGGTGCTCATGATTAGCTCATGCTAATGAAGACAGAAGGCTGTCAGTGGCTTCATGGTACCTCTCAGTGCCTGTGGCATGGCCAGGACTTCTGCAGCAGATAGGGCAACAGCAGAGATGAATATAGACAGATCTTAAGTGTTACACGTGTGGGGCTTAGTATGTGAAAAGTACTCTAATAGGTGCTTCCTTAAGTTATCTTAAGAATCCTCATAATAATTCTTTACAGTTGCTTCTGTCAATATCCCCATTTTACAGATGAGGGAAGGGAAGCACCAAAATAACCAGCCATGGATACAGAGCAGATAAGTAATAGTAGAGTTAATATTTGGATCCAAGCATCTGGCTCAGAAGCCTGTCCTCCACTGACATCAGGACAACGTCTCAAGAATGTACATCACTTCCAGGGATATGTCAAGGAGAAGAGAGAAGGGAAAAGACTCCTGGATTGACTGGTATTGCTTAAAAGAGTGTGCATTTTAAGCTGGAGGTGACTAAGATTCCTTGAAATGGCAGACTTGGTCTCATGAACTAAGTAAGTGACAAATAAGAATTACATATTTTTGGAAAACTTGTTTCTTTACTATAAAGGTTCATTTCCCCTATATTTGTAATAATTTTACTTTTTTTCCCATTTTATCTTGTTTGTTGGCTTATAAGGAATAATTCTGTTTTGTATTTTAGTGGTGGTTTTAGGGTATATAGTATACATATTTAACTGATCATAGTCTACCTTCAAGGAATACTGTACCATTTCACTTTCAGGATGAGAATCTTATAAGGGTGTAGTTTTGTCCCATTTTTACATGTGTTTTAGATCCCACAATATATTGTCTTCTTTTGTTTTGAACAGTTAAATAGTTTTAAGGAGATTTATTTTAAAAAGTCAGTGGAACAGCTTAGAAGATCAACAGAACAGAGTAGAGAATGGGGAAATAAACCCATGCTTATATGGCCAATTAATCTGATAAAGGAGGCAAAAACATACAATGGGGAAAAGATTGTCTCTTCAACAAATGGTGTTGAGAAAACTGGACAGTTACATGCAAAACAATGAAACCAGACCACTTTCTAACACTATACACAAAAATAAACTCAAAATGGATTAAAGATCTAAATATGAGGGTGCCTGGGTGGCTCAGTGGGTTAAAGCCTCTGCCTTCGGCTCAGGTCATGATCCCAGGGTCCTGGGATCGAGCCCCACATTGGGCTCTCTGCTTGGCAGGGAGCCTGCTTCCCCCTCTCTCTCTCTGCCTCCCTCTGCCTACTTGTGATCTCTGTCTGTCAAATAAATAAAAATAAAATCTTAAAAAAAAATCTAAATATGAGAACTGAAACCATAAAACTCCTAAAAGAAAACAGGCAATAACCTTTTTGACATTGGCCTAGAAACATTTTTCTAGATATGTCTCCTTAGGCAAGGGAAATAAAAGCAAAAAGTAAACCACTGGGATTACACCAAAATAAAAGCTTTTGCAGAGCAAAGAAAATAATCAACAAAATGAAAATGCAATCTATGAATGGGAGAAAGGCAAATGATATATCTGATAAGGGGCTAATACTCAAGAAATTATACAACTCAACACCACCTCCCTCCCCTCAAGTAATCCAATTAAAAATGGGTGGGGATACATAAATACCTGAATACACAGTTTCCAAAGAAAATACATGGATGCCAATAGACCCATGAAAAAATGCTCAAAATCATTAATCACCAGGGAATTGCAAATCAAAACTACAATGAAATATTACCTTATACTTGTCAGAATATCAAAAAGACAAGAGATAATAAGTGTTGACAAGGATGTGGGAAAAAAAGGAACCCTCTACACTATTGGTGGGAATATAAATTGGTACAGAAACTATGTAAAACAGTCAGAAGGTTCCTTAAAAAATTAAAAATAGAAGTACATACAATAGAGTAATTTCACCACTGGGTGTTTACCCAAAGAAATTAAAAACACTAATTCAAAAAGATATGTGCACCCTGTGTTTATGGCGGCATTATTTATGACAGTGAAGGTACAGAAGCAACCCAAGTATACACGGAGAGATGAATAAAGAAGATGTGATTGATGTATATAGGTAAACACACATGCATACACGTATACATATATGATGGAACCTTAAAAGAATGAGATCATGCCATTTGCAGCAATGTGAATGACATAGAAGGCATTATGCTAGATGAAATAAGTCAGAGAAAGATAAATGGCATATGATTTCACTTCTATGAGCAATCTAAAAACCAGACCTAATGAACAAACAAAGCAGAAAGAGATCCATAAATACAGAGAACTGGTGGCTGCCAGAGGGGTAGGGAGTAGGGGATGGGCAAAAGGGGATGAAGAGAAGTGGGAGGAACAGGTGTCCAGTTACAGAATGAATAAATCAAAACGGATAAAAGATACTGCATAGGAAATAGAGTCAATGATATTGTAATAGAGTTGTATGGGACAAATGGTAGCTACACTTGTGGGCAGCAGAGCATAATTATACAGTTCTAGATTCACTATGTTACACACCTAAAACTAATGTAACATTGTGTATCAACTATACTTCAATAAAAATACCCTTTATATTTTCCATATATTTACCACATGTTCTTCAAACCTTTGTGTAAATGCAAGTTTCCATCTGGTATCATTTTCTTTTTAAAGATTTGTTTATTTATTTACTTGAGAAAGAGAGAAGATGCATGCAAGCAGGGAGAGCGGCAGAAGGAAACGGAGTAACAATCTCCAGCAGACACCTTGCTGAGTGCAGAGCCTGATGCAGGACTCGATCCCACGACCCTGAGATCATGACCTGAGCTGAAACCAAGAGTCAGATACTTAACCGAATGAGACATCTGGGAACCCCTAGTATCATTTTCTTTTTGACTGAAGGACTTTCTTTGACATTTCTGCTGGTAATTAATTCATTTAGTGTTTCTCTACCTAAGAAAATTTAATCCTCCTTCCTTTTTCATATATTTTTGCTGAGAATAGAATTCAATATATGCTGGTTTTTTTTAAATTTTTTTTTTCGTATTTTTTTTATGTTTTGTTTTCAGTTTCACCTGTCTTCTATTATCTTCTGGCTCACATTGTTTCCAACAAGACACTTGTCTTTCTTATATTTTTCCTTTATATATAAGGTGTTTTTTTCTTTCCTGTGACTGTTTTTAAATAATTTAACTATGGTATATCTTATTACTGTTTCCTTCTTGTTTCTTGTACTCTGGGTACATTGCACGTCTTAGATCTGTTTACAAGGGTACCTCAGAGATATTGTGGGATTCCACTCCCATCCACCCAAAGTGAATATTGTAACAAAGCAAGCCACATTAATTTTCTTGGTTTCACAGTGCATATAAAATTATCTTTATACCTTAGTCTATTAAATGTACAATAGTTTTTTGCCCAAAAAAAGTACATACCTTCATTAAAAAATACTTTATCCCCAAAAATGCTATCATCTGAGCTTCCAGTGAGTACTAATCATTGATCAGAGAGCACCATAACAAATATAATGACAAAGTTTGAGATATTGTGAGAATTACCAAAATGTGACATAGATACACAAAGTAGGTAAATGCTATTGGAAAAATGGTACCGAGAGACTTGCTTGATGCAGTGTGGCAACAAACCTTCAATTTGTTAAAAAGTGCAATATATGCAAAGTGCAATAAAGCAAAGCACAATAAAACAAGGTATGCCTGTATAGTTTACATCAAGTTTAAAAATGTTTGACCATAATTTCTTCATTTTTTTTTGTCTGTTCCTTCTTCTCTCCATTCTTTCAGTGACTCCAAAATCACTTGTATTTGGCTGCTTGAAATTGTCTGACAAATTTCTCATGTCTGTTCATTTGTTTTCAGTATTCTTTAATTTAAAATATCTTGTATTGTTATGTCTTCAAGTCACTAATCTTTTCTTATGCAGTGTGTAATTTGTTATTAATCCCCGTAAGTGTATTTTTTTTTTTTAATGTCAGACATCTTTAGAACTTCAATCTGGTCTTTTTTGTTTTTAATATCTTTCATGCATCTACTTTAACATGTTCAATCTTTCCTCTAACTTCTTAAACATAGGTAAAATTCCACAACTGCATGGACTATAATTATAATAACAGTCTTATTGTCTTTGCCTAATAATTCTATCATCTGTGTCATTTCTGGAAATGTTTCTTACTGATGGACTTTTCTCCACATTATAAGTTATTTCTACTAGGATACTGTGATTTACAATTAGAAATATGTATTTGGTTTGCCTCCATTTTCAGCACAGAGCTCCTGAAACCCTTGGAATTTCCAAAGTAATAAGTGTGAGGTAAAGATAACTACACCTGATTTGGGTTAATGAAGTGATTTTTGGAAAGCCCTAAAGAGTGGGGGCTGGTTGCCAGGGGAACCAACCATGTGATTACAGGATTAGAACTTTCACCTTCATTCTTCCCTCCACCCGCCCTGAAATCCAGGGAGTGTAGAAGGAATGGAAATTAAGTTTAATTACCAATGGCCAATGATTTAATCAATCATGTCTGTGTAGCAGAGCCTCCATAAAAGTCCAAAAGGACAAGTTCAAAGAACTTCCAGGTTGGTGAACACAGGGAGGTGCTGGGTGAGCGACATGCCAGGAGAGGCCATGAAGCTCCAAGCCCCTTCCCACAGACTTTGCTCTATACGTCTCTTTCCTCTGGCTGTCCCTGTTATAACATTTTGTCATAAACTGGCAATCTAGTAAGCAAAATATTTTCCTGAATTTTTTTAGCCATTCTAGGAAATTAATTGAACTTGAAGACTGGGTAGTGGAAACCTCTGATTTTTGGCGGGTTGGTCAGAAACACAGGTAACAAGCTGGACTTGAGATCAGCCCCTGAGGTCAAGGGGGGAGGGGCAGTCTTGTCCAACGAAGTCCTTAATGGGTGGGATCTGACGTTATCTCCAGGTGGATACTGCTAGAATTGAGTTGACTCAAAGGACACATAGCTGTTGTCACAGAATTGCTTGGTGTGGGCGAAAACCCCCACATATTTTGTGGCCAGAAGTGTCAGAAGTGGAATATTCAGTGAGTAGAGGATTGAGATAAGAGGAGATATACAGGTGTGTTTTTCCTTTCTATCCACTTAATTATGTAACTGGTCACTTTTTATTGGATGACAGATGGTGAATTTTACCTTTTGGGGTAGTGGATATTTTTGTATTCCTACAAATATTTTCTGATCCTTGGTCTAGAGTGAAGTTAAGTTACTTATAAACACTTTGAGCCTTTGGAGCCTTGCTTTTAAGCTTTGTAAAGAGGCATCCTACCAACCTTTAGCCTAGGGCTGATTTTGTCCCACCACATAGACAGTACCCTGTGAATGATGAGATTTTTCACTTTGGCTGGTGGGAGCACAAACATTTCCTGGCCCTGTGTGAGCTCCAGGGTTATTCCTCTACTCCTCTGGGGTAAAGTTGTCCATAAACTTGAGTGGTTTCCTTCTCACATGGGCTGATTAGTATTGAGAGGAAGACCTTAAAGGGACATTCTGCAGATCTCCACAGCTCTCCCTCTGGGACTATGTGCTGACTATACCAACCAAGCTGCCTCGCCCAGATCCCCAACTACATCTCCTCAACCCACGCAGTGCTCTAAACCTCACCTGAGTTTCTTTTCCCTACCCAGCATCCTAGAAACTTTCTTGTAGGAAAGAAACTTTCTAGAATGTTTCTAGGCTATCATTTGGGACAATCAGAGACCTCTTCTTGTTTGTTGCCCCCCTCTCAGGGATCACGGTCTGCATGGTGTGGTGTCCAATGCTGGAAAACTTGTTTTAATTTTTTGTCAAGTTTTTTAGTGGTTTCAAGTAGGAGAGTAAATCCAGTCCCTAATATTCTATCTTAGCTCAAAGCAAAAATCCCCTCCAGCAGTGCCACTTCTAATTCTTAGGCCAATATGCTTAGCATGGAAAAGCAAAGAAGGAATTATTCTTCATTTTGAAGAGATATGTAGTGAGATATATTGCACAAAGGAATTCTACACGGCATACATGGAGAAGCAAGGAATGGGGTTTGGAAACTGCTGGAGTGAGTAGTTTGTTACCTCTCTGAAGGTTGTGCTATATATTATAACTATATATTCGAATACTGTCAATGCCTAACAATAAATTGTAATATTTACCCTGAGTTTCTTGACCTGACATAATCATATTTAGTTACGCAAATTCTTTCACATAGAAGTCACAGGCTATCTATAAAAAAGTTTTATAGAAACTATTATTGAATGTACAAACTATGAAACTAATTAATAGGATAGTCTCTGAAGATCCCGTGCTGGAGTTTGGCACACATCCCCTCTCCTTACAAGGTGTCCATATGTGGACAATAGTGTTTTTAGATAATGCTTTTGATGCACTTTGTAACTTAAATTTTTAGCTGAGTGAAAACGAACTTCTGTCCTAAAAGACTGTAGTTTTTGCAAAGAATACAGAGAATCCTAGCAGCCAGAGTGCTTTTCCATTGTTCCTGTATACACTATTGGGGATTTAATTGATTAGATGGACTTAAAGCAGGATGGGTTTTCATTCCAATGAATTCTATTAAGCTATAATTACTCATTTTCCCTTAATTCTTTACACTGCCATGCCACTTTCATAACACTGTGTCCTCATAATGTGGTTAAAATGACTTTTTCCTTAATTTTTTCTTGAAATGTTTATTCCACTACTGAACTAATTTGTCTACATACTGAAGTTAACTTTCAGTAACAACCAAGGAAGACTTAATGCTTCTCATGATACTCACAATAAACGCCAACATTTACTGAACAGTTACTGTGTGCTAGGTATAGGAGTACATGGCTGTACACTCTTGTTCTGAATATTTATTTTGTAAAACCTACCAATTAAATTCATGCATCTGTTATGTATGAAGCTCAGTACCTGAAGACTTCTCTGCATGCACACATTTTTTTCTCCACTTCTTAATATTTGAGTTCCTGGTATCACTATGTGCTGGATACTGATATTGTTTCAGATAAAATATAGATATGGATATATAAAATAAATAATTATATATTATATTATTAAATTAATTATAAGTATACTAGTACATCATATTTGTATATATTTATATAAGAAATATAATTATATATTAATGTATTTATAATATATGATGTTAATTATATTAGATAATTATAATAAATTCTATATGATTATATAGTTATAATAATATATATTATAAATATATAAATCCCTGAGTAATCCTGGGAAGAGGCTATTATAAGTTAAAATAAGCAATGCCCCAGCAAATGTCAATGCTTGGTTCTAAACCTATACCACTGAGCCTTTAATCAGAGTTATAACAGCTAATCGTATTGAACACTTAACTCTTTGTTAGGCACTGTTCTAAGTGCTTCATGTACATCAACTCACTTAATCTTTACAACAACCCTATGAGGCATATATGATTATTTCCATCTTATAAATGAGGAAACTGAAGCCCCAAGAAGGGAAGTAACTGTCCAAGTCACATGAGTGTTTAGTGGCAGAGCCCACCCAGGCAATCTCACTCCGAACCCATGCTCCCCACCCACCACAGTCCTCTCAAGGCTCCCCGAGGACATTTCCTCTTCTAATGGCTAATGTACCTTCCCCCACAGAGACTCTCTGGCATTTCTATTTTCACTCCATTAGTGAGGTCAAGTGTTGGGTTAAAAGCAAGAATCATCTGTCATCACCTATGTCTAAGTCAACCTCACCACAGAACTACAAAACCTCAGATATTGTCTAGTCCAATCCCTTCATTTTACAGATGGAGAAACTGAGGCCCAGAATGGTCAAAAGTTTTGTCCAAGCTTACATATGGATTTCCAATTTTTGCCAAAGCAGGGCATTTGGCAGAGTACTGAGTTCTCTTGTACAGCAAATATTGAAAGCTCTTGCTCGACAAGTATTTGTGGAGTTGAACTGAAAGTTGACATCTTTCCTGAGATTAGATTAGTGCAAAGCACTGTGGTCAGAAATGCTTTGCAGGCCATGTGCACTTGACTAGCTTCTGTGTGTCACTACTGATCTTTCTAGAAGCAGGTTTTATAACAAATAGAGCCACACCGCCTCTTGTGCTGATGTTCTCATGTGTGTTTCCACTGAGTTAGCTTGGGATCACTTGGTTTTTGTGTGACAGCCTGAAATCTCCACCATAGAGAGGGGCTGGCTGCATTTTCAGAACAGCTTCTTCCAGGTTCAGCGAATTAGAATCTGTTGAATTTCTTTGACAAAGTAAAGGGTATTGCTGTACTCTCAAGACACACATGGTCTGAACTTTACTCCAGTGAGGTAGGGGGATATACTTCAGAAAGTCTGGGCAAAAAAAAAGCCATGCAAACAACCCTGCAATCTGAAACAACCTCAAAACAACTGCATAGGAAAATTTTCATCAGCAAGAGTCGATCTCATAATTTTATCATAAAATTAACATGTATTGATGTGGATGTTATTTTTCTGCTTCTTGATGGAATTTGAAAATTCCTTTACTTCTATGTCAAGTAAATGTCAAGCATTTTAGGAAGTTTTTTTTTTTTTAAATCATAGTTATATTACTTTCCCCCTAGGAATTTTCAAAGCTTTACCTAATGGATAATATTCTAACAGGGATTGCATTCATTTACAAACTAGATAGACTGATTGTGGTTACACTGGTCTAGTTTCATTTGCAGACTATTGCATCAATAGGTGTTAGATATATCTTTAAAAACTGAAATTAGAGATCTGAGTCTTATTAATTCAAACACTTCAAACTCTCTTGTTTTCTTATGAAACAGAGTTCATAAAGGTATTGTTCCAACACTTAAAATATATATCCAGATTTTAGTGATTACTGATATTTATGGGTTACTTTACTATCTGAAAATGTACAATTTTATCACCCAAAAATGTACAGAAATGTTCACTCTATTTAAAGCAGATTTTTTTTTATAGCTAACAGTTTAAAATTTGAGAGCATAATGCTTTGATCCTAAGTTCCTTGGACAAAAAATGCTTTACAATTCTAGAAATAAAGTTTTATTTTTCACTCCCCCCCCAAAGATTTGAGTTTACTTGATTTTTCTTTTAAAGATAAATAACTTTGAAATAACCCTTTTGTAAAGCAATACAGTACTATTTTTAACAATAAAATTTTAAGTCTAATTTATTTGCCTAGATTCATACATATAATGTCTGATACTTATTTCAAAACATGTTGGTAACACATATCAACTATCTGGTAAAAATATATAAATCTTGTGACAAAATATGACTCAGTAACTTATGGGTATAAAAACACTTCGAATACAATTTTTTTTTTGAACTTAGAATGCCTGACTATAAACCCTGTGATTGTGGGCTTACCAGAGTTTAACTGTTTATTTATCAACCTGTGATTCAGCTGGCTTCTTGTCCATAAATTTTTGTGATAAATTACACTGGAAACATACTTTTGTTAAATATGAAACACAAGCTAAAATAAATATTCCCATTTCTCCCTCCCCATCCATCCAGAGTGGTCAGTTATCAGGGAAAGTGGATTATTCATCTTCTAACAGCAAACAATGGTGAGTAAAAAAATAAATAAAAGGCTTTATCAAATGGATATTAACAATGACCTTTTGTTTGGCATAACACATTTATAATAAAACAGACACATTGGGAGGAAATGTTTGTTCATTTACTAGAACTAGGAATAACAACAGCCACAACAATAATACCAATAAGGATTGAAAAACAACTTCTTCAGGCTGTGTAATTTACTATGCTGAATTTACAACCCTTCCTTTAAGATGAGCTTGTTACTGACCAATCTCTACCAATAAGCTATTTGTCAAAGAACTGTTTTGATAGGTCAGTATTTAAAATGTCTAATTAACTGATGACTGGTAGTTTTAGTAAATTTACTTACTATACAGACATAAAACAAAACAAAAAGTACCATTTTGGAGAGCCAAGAATGCAATATACAACTTATCATTTTCTGTTCTTAAATAATAAAGTTCAAAGGTGATTCTGTGCCTTAATCAAAAACCAAAAAACTGGGGCACCTGGGTGGCTCAGTCCTTAAGTGTCTGCCTTCTGCTCAGGTCATGATCCCAGGGTCCTGGGATCTAGCCAGGTGTCAAGCTCCCTGCTCAGCAGGAAGCCTGCTTCTCTCTCTCCCGCTCCCCCTGCTTGTGTTCCCTCTCTAGCTGTGTCTCTCTCTGTCAAATAAATATATAAAATCTTAAAAAAAAAGAAAGAACCAAAACAACCCACTAAAGAAATAAATCACTGCATTACTAATAGAATTGTCACTGTGATCACTGATCTTGAAAATACTTAGAACTTAATTCATACCATTCAAATTCAGTGATAACAAAATAATTAAAAAGCAAAAAGGCTCCATTTCTTTTAGCTTTTAAAGTTGTTTTTTTTTTTTTATTATTTTATTTGTTTGAGAGAGAGATAGAGAGAGAGCACATGAGCAGGAAGAAGGAGAAGCAGACTCCCTGCTGAGCGGGGAGCCCAAGGCGACTCAGCTCCATTCCAGGACCCCAGGATCAGGACCTGAGGGGAAGGCAGATGCTTAACCAACTGAGCCACCTGGGAACTCCTCCTTTTAAGGTTTTTAAAATGACATTTTTAAAAATGAGAAATATTTGAGAAGAAGGCAATCCTAAATACTTAGATGGTTTTAAATTTTTAACTACAAAAATGACAAAGATTATAAATATTTTAGCTTTTTTTAAAGATTTTATTTATTTGAGAGAGAGACATAGAGCATGAGCAGGGAGAGGGAGAAGCAGGCTCCCCACTGAGTAGCGAGCCTGATGCAGGGCTCCATCCCAGGACCCTGGGATCATGATCTGAGCTGAAGGCAGATGCTTAACTGCCTGAGTCACCCAGGTGCCCCTATTTTAGCATTTTTTAAAATTCCCTTTTTTTTTTCCCCTAAAATTGATAGAGCTGAGGGGGATCATTAAAAAAAATTTTTTTTTTCACAGCTGTGGACACTGATATCTAAATTAATGGGCCAAAATGACACAACCAAGGTGACAGCTATGTCTTGGTGGCTTAAGAGTATCTAACGGTAATAGGGCCTTACATGTATAGAGGTTTACGCTGAGTCTATTGCACATCTCCAAGTTCTTTGCATAGATCATCTGTGATATAGGTACTAATAATACTCCACTTTATAGAGAAAGAAACTGACACTAATACTTGCCTAGAGAGGTAGGGTGCAGTTTGAACACAGGCACCATAATATTTTTGGTCTTTTCTCTCCCCGCAATACATCATTAGGATTTTTATGGAAGGAACCTTATTTAATATTTTTAACAAGTTTTGCAAATTGCATGTCCCAAAACTGGTGCATAATAGATGTGCAATAACAGTTTGTTAATGGAAATCAGTATCATCTGGGTATACCAGCAAAAACTCATTTCAGACATTCGCCTAAAGTTTCATTGCTAAAAACGGCCTCGCTGAAATGTAGCTATTACATTGTAGTGTTATATTTTCCTCCTTAGAGACATCTATGGGGAGCTTTAACAAAGCTCTTTGAAAATGCAACCCACCAATCCCAGGAACACTGAATGTAGAACTTGCTTTCTTTAAGAAATACAGTAAAGCACCACAAACTAAATATTCAAAGTAACTTGAAAACAATACATAAAGTGTAATTAAGTATGAATACTATAATATTGGCTCAGTCTAAATTAAATGTTCGACATCTAAACTACACTGAGATGGCTGCCTAGAATGCATCTAAAATTTGAGCCTCTTGAAGTTTGCCACATACTGTTCAATGAACAAAAAACCCCTTCCAACATGACAAAAATCAGTTGTGTCCAAATCTCTTCCTCACTCTCCTGCTGTTGCCACACAAACCCCATCTAACCAGACTGAAATTCTCACTATATGAAGTAAGTATCTAAAAGATTCCATCATTGAGAGAGAGACACAGAAGTCAAGAGGAAGGGGATCAGTAGTCAAAACACACGTGAGGAGAGAGCACCCCTCTTGCCCTTTTCCATTAGAGCACTGATTTTACAGGAGGAGCTAGACGAGACCTTCAGACTTCAGAGAAGGATCTACTGGTCAGCCAAGTTACTGTGGACCTCAAGAGAAGTATAGGATATTGCTGCCCAGGAAGATGGAGCTAGGAAAGGAGGTTGGGAGTGGAGATGGGAGTCGCTTGGGTGTGTGAGTGAGTGTGGCTTAATTAGAGCCAGATAATTTTTACCTATTACTTTATTCAGATCACAGTTAGAGTTTAGCTTGCAGAAAAGCCTGAGGTATTACAGATACCTATTTTAGGTATTTTTTCTGACTAGATGGCTCTGTTCTTCATGGAAGGAACAGGTATAAAGGAATGTGACACTTCATTTACCTATTAAATGTTTATATCTCAACTGCTTCCAAAAAGTATTGTGGAAGCTCTAAGCCATTAACTCAAACATTAAAAAAAAAACAAGCTCTGAGACCAGGTTTGGGGAGGAGGGCAAGGAGGAGAGAGAGGAGAACCATACAGTGCATGCCAAGGTCAGCTTTAGCAGAGCACCCCAAGTGAGGAGGGTGTGTGAATTCACACAGGATGGGTCATTTCTCCAGTCCTCAGAGAGGTCACACTGTAGGATACTTGTCACTGGTACCACAAATGGATCTGTGTGCTAGCTCTGACCACAGCTAAAGAGAATTGTCTTACCTGTATCTTTCTGCAGCATCCAGACAGAACTTTAAAAAGTTCATTGAAAAAGATGTGAAGCGGTGTAGTTTCCAGTGGAAAACTGGAGGGTCCGTCCTACATTATGTTTTACAAGTGAACAAAAGTGGTTGTGAGCCTCTGTCCAGATGCCGGGGGCCCTATAGACAACAGGTAGAGAGAAGTACTCACATAGGTCCCATCGACACACAGTCACCTCTCCGCAACTTCCTCTATGAGTCATATCTATAGGGTTCAATCTTTAGGTCAAAGAAGTGATGAGGAGCTGCTGCTTCCCATAATCCCTACCGGGATCAATTGGTAGAGGCAGTAGAGGGAAGTGATGATCATATAAACAGGTATTAGGAATCATCATCCTCAAACCAGCTGTTAAAACTGCATTTCCAGGAACCTCTACCTAATAAATCATAATGGTCATGATTTTAACCTTCAGCTGGAAAAAACACCACTACCAGTCTCTATATATATGGACCATCAAATCATAATGTCAGACGGGGGTATCCTGAGGTTTCTGGCTTTTTCTCTAGTCTAACATGAATAGCTGTTAATAACTCTGAGAAAGGTCGAGAATAGTGGTCTTTCAATACATTTATAGTATAAATCTGGTTGGTATTGAGCCTTCAATTTATAGATAGCTAGCATTCCTGGAGTCTCCAGCAACAGAACTGTCATACGGGGAAGATAAAATTAAGATAACGTCAAAGGTTGTTTCAGAAGGGAAGGGTGATCAGTTCAGTGTCCTTTGTTTAGATCCTTAACTGACCCAGCCTGATGGCCATCTGTGCCTTAGGGAGAGAAAGAATACATTTAAAGTTTTACTAGAATGTCTGTGGGACCAAGGTAATTTAAGCCAGCCCTGAGCTGCAGCCTGGCTGAAGCCGCAAGATGGCTAGAGAAGATACAGCACTGCCTGGTCATTACATCAGACGATGTTGGTGACTTAGCAGAGGAACAGATTGTGTTGCAGAAACGGAGTCGTGGGCAGCTTTGGAATGTCTTCAGTGGGCGGATGTGGCCTCACTCAGCAGCAGACAATGCTGCAGGAAGCGATGGCAGGAAGGAAGGAAAAAGGGATAAGACAGCTGGACACTAGTACTTGTGAGTACAAGTCTAGTACTCAGGAGATGCCCGGAAATAGTTAAAGGCTGACTGTCAGGAGAGCGTTTGAGTTCGTGGAGTTGGTGGTGGGGCAAATCAGGGACAGGACTCCGAAAACCAAAAGGAAACCGAAGCCGTGCATACCTCACAGCAGATGAAGGATGTGTGTGCACGTACACACATACGTGCGTGCACACACACCCACACGATTTGACCCGTTTTTTTAAAAATTCACTTGTTTTCCAGACCTTGGATTTTTATTAGAGTGTGGCCCCACAAAGGAGAAGGTACAAAGGAGAAGATACTGTACTCTTTAAACTCAAAGGGTTTAGGGAGACATTTTCTAATTGTTAAGAAAAATTTAACAATGCCATGACCCAATCAAGATTTTTTAAAACTTTATTTCTTGACTATTTCCGCAGTCTTTTGATGTATAACAACCACTGCAAAATGTATTGGAGTAAGACAACATGAATGATTTCTCACGACTCTGCACGTCGGCTGGGCTTCTATGGGTGATTCTGCTATGGTACGGTACTGGTATTGGCTGGGTCACTTGTGACTGAATTTTGCTTGTGGCTCAGCTGGGGTTGGAATGCCTGAGAGGGAGTCACTTACAGTATAGGGCAGTTAATGCTGACTGTGTTCTGGGGCACCTTGAATTTTTTTTTTCCATGCAGTCTCTCACCCTGTAGGGCCTTACTCTCCATGTTGCTTCTTCAAGAGAGTAACCCAGAATAACCAGATTTCCTTACATGGTGGCTGGCTTCTAGGAGGTCAAACTCAAGAGCCAACCTATGTACTAAGGAGCTAAACTGGAAGTCACTCATGTCCCTTCTACCACATTTTAAGACAAGTCACAGGGCTAGCTCAATTTCAAAAGGAGTCTGGTAAGAGGAGTAGGAAAGTCACTTGCAAAGGGAACTGCAGGCTGGGAGGGACTGCTGCATCCCTCTTTGGAATTATCCCACACCAAATAAACAAACAACAACAACAACAACAACAAAACTGTGTGATACCTAAAGATACAAACGTAGTGATCCGAAAGGGCACGTGCACCCGAATGTTTATAGCAGCAATGTCTACAATAGCCAAACTATGGAAAGAACCTAGATGTCCATCAACAGATGAATGGATAAAGAAGAAGTGGTATATATATATACCATGGAATACTATGCAGCCATCAAAAGAAATGAAATCTTGCCATTTGTGACAACGTGGATGAAACTAGAGGGTATTATGCTTAGCGAAATAAGTCAATCAGAGAAAGACAACTATCATATGATCTCCCTGATATGAGGAAGTGGAGATGCAACATGGGGGGTTTGGGGGGGTAGGAAAAGAATAAATGAAACAAGATGGGATCGGGAGGGAGACAAACCATAAGAAACTCTTAATATCACAAAACAAACTGAGAGTGGCCAGGGGGAGGGGAGTATGGAGAGGGTGGTGGGGTTATGGACATTGGGGAGGGTATGTGCTATGGTGAGTGCTGTGAAGTGTGTAAACCTGGCAATTCACAGACCTGTACCCCTGGGGCTAATAATACATTATATGTTTATTTAAAAAAATAAAAAATTTTAAAAAACTGTGTGATAAATCTGAACTCTAGTTCAATAGTATGCGTGACTATATTTTATGGGAATAAAGTGACTAATGGTTCAGTCAGATGAGCATCTGCTTCTCATTGACGCTCTTTCTTTCATTCTGTGAATTTAGTGAAACACAAACGATCCCCAGATAAAAGTTCACTGTGAAGAAATAAGATGACTCACTAAAGACCCCTCAATTCACTCATTTATCATTCAAGCACGTAAGTATTAATAAACTGCAAATCATCAGAGTCTGCCTCAAGAGGGAAATTAAGGTCTGGCTAAAATTTTTATTAACTTAATATGGCTGAGTATAAATCTTCTTTGACAAAAGTCACGAAATAAACTCACATGCTTATTTATATCACTGGGAAATTTTCAAGAACCGTAGTTAGAGAAAAACAAAATTCAACAAATGAAAGTCACTTTCTATTTATAATGGTGGGTTAGAATTGGTCTTGTTGGTTTCGGGTTTTCTCCTTTGGCTGCCCATGATCCAGATCCTATACCAGGGAATCCCTTATTGTATAAATTTTGGTGGGAGGCAGAACCCAGGCTCCTGCTTGGCAGCTAACGGGGGTTTCATGTTGTCTTCCCTGGCCCTTGACAGCTAGCTTCCTGGCACAAAAACTGCAAGGCTCCAACTTGCTTACTGGCACTCCGGAACTAGAGGGAGTGTGCAAAGACACGGGGACAGAGACTGCTCGCAGTGGTAGAGATGAAGCAACCCCAGGACAATTCTGCTGCGTTCTCAGTGCCTGGGTGTTCACCCACCCAGCCTTCTTTGATTCCTAATCATTTTTAGAGTCTGGTATTTTAAGCCTCCCAATCTCATTTCAATAAATTCTTTCTCTGCTTAGACAATTTAGAACTGATCCCTACCATAGTTTTGCAACTACAATCTCTAGCAGAACAGGGAGGCGGGAAAATTATTTTATAAATACTTATTGGATCTAATACTGTACCATGTACTATAGATACGGTATTAAAAAAAAAAGACAAAATTTCTTGCTCTCATATAATTTGCATTCTAGCAAGAAGGCTGGGGGAGCCCTACAGAAAGATGACAGATAACAATGCAGACAAGTAAAATGCATGTTATAGTTGCTGTGAGGGGCTACAGAGGACAAAGAAGCGGGATAGGGAAGACTACAGAGGAAGGGTGTCCAGCTAATGGAGACTTGCAGTTCTGAGCAGGGCCGTTCTGGAACCCTCACTGAGAAGGCAGGTTTTGAGCTGAGAAGACAGCTCAGGGCCTGGAGTGGGAGTGCCCTGGAGTTCCCTGTGCACAGAAGGAAGCCAGTGTTTCATGACGGACTAGTAAGTGGGGGCAAAGGAGGAGTCTGGTGAAAGCAAAGCAGGGCCTAAAGCCGCTGTCAGAAATCTGTCTTTTATCCTGGGCAAGCAGGAGAACCGAGAATTTTAAGTGGAGGCACATGTCTTGGTTGGATTTAGCTTTTAAAGGGTCACTTAGGCTGCTTTTTTGAGAAGAGACAGAGAGGGCAGGTGTGTCCTGGTGACAGTAGATGCCAGATGCTAACTAATGATCTCATCAATTCCAGTTAACAGGTGACAGTGGCTTGAGCTCAAAGCAGTGAGGACTGAATTTATTTATGTTTCCCACTCCGGCCGCTTACACTGTTAACATCCATTTAGGAATGGATGTCTTTTCACATCATTATAAAGTCTTTCTTAAGCCAATGTTTTCCAAAAACCCTTGTCCTATTGGAGAAGGAGCTAGAACAATCTATTTCCCTGTTGGCTGGTTGGTGTAAGAGGCAGCAGCCCCCGTGTCATGATTCTGCCTCCCTTAGAAGAATCCTCTGAGTCTGGCTGAAATTTCCACACCAAGGAAGTTACTACCCTGCGTTCAGGCCTTGTAGATACATTATTTCCTACATGTGGATGATATAATAAGTAAACTTTGAAATGCCATTAGCTTGGATTAATTAATTTATTTTTTAAAGATTTTATTTATTTGACAGAGATCACAAGTAGGCAGAGAGGCAGGCAGAGAGAGAGAGGAGGAAGCAGGCTCCCTGCTGAGCAAAGAGCCCGATGCGGGGCTCGATCCCAGGACCCCAGGATCATGACCTGAGCCGAAGGCAGAGGCTTTAACTCACTGAGCCACCCAGGCGCCCAGCTTGGATTAATTTACCAAGAGAATATTAGAGCTAATGTTTAGGAAGAAAAATTCTCAGAGGAGGAATCCTAGGCAGTCAGGAGAAGGCTGGACCAGGTCGAAGAGGCCCAGGATTCAGGCTAATGAGGACAGCGATCCCTCCTCTAGGGAAGCAGAGAAAAGGTGACACCAGCAGATAATCTTCCATCTTGCAGAATTATGTCTAGAAAAGGACCCACTGTTAGACACACAAATAATTGGATTCCACCTGCCCAGGACCTCACAGAATTTGTTGAACTAAATCCCTTTTAAAAGTCAGGCAGTACTGAGGAAGAGAAAAATAATGTGCTCTGTCCTTTGTTCTTAGTCTCTCTCCTATTTTAGAGGGATTCTGTGGGTTTTCAAATGGGAGAATTCAAAAGCATCCATCATTTGCCGGGGGGAGCTCTTCAAAGCCTTCCAGTTAAGTTGTTTGGACTGGTGAGTAAGTCGATGACTAAAGACCAGGCGGGAGCACTCTGAGGAAGACAGAGAGCACGGCGAAGAAGCTTGCAGTCATGCAGTGTCCAAAAGATATTTGCAAAGCTAACTTTCTATTTTTGACCCAGTATCTAATTATAATCAAGGATATACATGTCCCAGCCCTCTTGCCCTAGAGAGAAACATTATACTCGCTTTTCCCAAAATGTCATGCAACAAAAAGTGCCTTTTGTACTCAAACCTTACTTCTACAGTGCTCGCCGTGGTGTCAGAACAAAGACACACCTGCCTACACCCACCCTGCTGGGCTGAAATACTAACTCCGTTGGTAAATATTTGCTGTTCCACAGAAGCAGTGTGTGGTCACAGAAGGGCAGAAAGTGAAGGAGAACTGGAGACATACATGTGCTTCAGGCACAAGCACACAGATTCAAGCCTTGCGTTCTGTCCTCACGGGGCCTGGGACATTGAGTAAGAGCCTTCCTCTTTACGAGCCTCTGAAATGAGGGGAGAGGGTGGTTATAACGTTCAGCTGGCAGGATGATTATAAACATCCAAAGAGGGGCACCTGGGTGGCTCCATCGCTTGAACATCCGACTCTTGATTTCGGCTCAGGTCATAATCTCAGGGTTGTGAGATCAAACCCTGAGTGGGGCTCCTCGCTTGGTGTGGTCTGCGTGAGAGTCTGTCTCTCCCTCTCCCCCTGCATCTGCCCCAGCTTGGTCTAAATAAATAAATAAACCTCAAAAGAGATCGCATGGCAAGCGTCTGACACTGTTGTTCAGTTAGGGTGCGTATGGCTGCCAGAAACCAAATACTCAACCAAAAGGGCCTTCAAAGCAAGGGGTTAATGTTCCTCAAAGAAGAACAGCAACAGAAGTAGGGATTCCCTGCACTGGCGCCCACGCCTGATGGCGCAGCTGATCTTGGTCTGGTTCTCAGTCATTCTCCGGGTGTCGTGTCCTTACACGACAATGTCCAAAGCAGAAGGGTGGGCCTTCTTCTTTGCACATCTCTCATCAGGGAGGATGCTTCTCGGAAGGGCCAGTCATATCCCTTGTGGTCCTGTTAACCTGCCCTGGGGAAGTTCCGTGCCTGTGTCTGGGCTCCAAGCACAGCTGGGAAAGTGAGTGTGCAGCATTTTCCTTCCTGTGCGAGGAGGACTCCAAGGCTAAGGAAAAACCAAGAGAGATGTGGCAACTGGAGAGAGAGGCCATTGTGTCTGCTTCTGGTACTTGGCTTAGTAAGCCCTTAGACCTCTTGGTTCCCTTCTCATTCACCTGGGAGCACAGTCCCTATGGCAGGTGCCGCAGATCCCTGCAGAGCCCTCTCCTGCCTGTGACCACCTCAGTCTGCTAGGCCCCAGCCCCAATTTCATACCAAGCTTTCTTCCTGACTCACCACCTAGATTTCTAGTTTTTAAATATAACTAAGCTGCCGATTATAAAAACAACAATAGCAACAAAAGCAACAAAGGAAACTTCCTTTTCTTGACAGGCTCACCTCTGTAAGGTCATGCTGTGGTTTTAGACAAAGCTACAGACATGAGAGAGGACCCAGGGTTCCATGCTATCTCTTATCTTGAAATTCCAGTAAAAGCATACGGCTATCTCAACAGTTTTCCCAGAAGGATTTATCTTTTGGTATGTAATGTGTTATGTAATGTGTTATTCATGCTGGCCATATTCTTTTGCTCGATCTATTCCACACAAGGAGTGACTTCTTTTCTTTGTTTTTAAAGGATATTAAATATTTTAAGTAAATCCCCTTTTTCTCAGTTGCTACAATGGCAGCAAAGGACAGTGGAGAATGGTGCTCTGGGAGAAAGAACAGAGCTAATGAAGAGAAAAGAACCAGGGACCCACAAGGCTTGGAGACCAGCAGTGAAGCTACAGCCTGAAATTTTGAAAATGATGAAGCCAGTATTTTGCAAAGGGCATAAGAGGAAAGCGAGGCCCTCATTAAAACTAATAAGGAAAATGCAGGTCTTAGAAACTATACTTTAAAAAAAAAGTACATGGATTTAGAAGCAAGGCCAAAAATTAAGATGTGGACTTCCTAGCACAGCCAGCATGGATGTATAAATGTATAATGGGGTAGTGAGAAGATAATATAGACCAAACTCCGAACAGAGAATATGTCTCTTGACTGTAATGCTTTAGAATTCTTAGTAACACATTAGTGAAGAGAAACGGGAGGTTACTCCCAGAACTGGCTATCACTCTATTAACATGGGAAAATATAGAAATACAAATTATGAATATGAATTAACATGAATATGAAATGTATAAATATAAACACGTGTGTGTGTGTTTTGTTTTAACACATGTAAAACGAATCCTTTAGCTATTGTGATATGTGCCTTAGCTAGAGTATCTGTTTCTTTAGCCAGGTTAAGTTCTGTGTCAGTGGGCTTTTTATTATAGTAACGAGGGGTATTTATGGTGTTAAGAAAAAATATACTTTAGAATTTTAGTATTGAGAAACTTGAATTTATTGGTTGGAAGGAAAAATTTCACACTCTTTGGTGACTATATTGAAATGTTTTTTGCATTTTTTGTTGGTTCCTCCAAATATGTTACAAACACCTTGGGTTAAAAACAGCTTGTGGTTTGTTAATAACATTTTAATTCTATATAGCTCCCCTTAAAATAGATTGCACACAGATTCGATTAATATATTTTTGGAGTGTTCATTATTGCCCTGGTACAGTTTTTAACTCGTTCTTACTCTTCAGCACATTCAAGAACAATATGTAACTGCTTAATTATATTGGTTTCTATTAATCGAGACACTACAACATTAGTTCATTGCTACATGCCCTAAGGATGTTCAATACAGTGAAAATATGTTAATTATCTTGTCCATCAACCATGACCATGTGGTCTGAAAGCCCATGGTAAGCAACTTTGGGCATGCAATGGTCCTTTAAGGAAAACACCAATGGCCATGATTGTTGGCATCTTAGATACTGTATCTAACCATAGACTAAAAGTTAAACCTTTAGGATTCTTGCATTTCTTTTCCACCTTACTTTTTTTTAAAACTTTTTAGTTTTTTATAAACATATAATGTATTTTTATCCCCAGGGGTACATGTCTGTGAATCACCAGGTTTACAAACTTCACAGCACTAACCATAGCACATACCCTCCCCAATGTCCATTACCCCACCCCCCTCTCCTGACCCCCCTCCCCCCAGCTACCCTCAGTTTGTTTTGTGAGATTAAGAGTCACTTATGGTTTGTCTCCCTCCCAATCCCATCTTGTTTCTTTTCTTCTTTTCCTACCCCCCAACCCCCCATGTTGCATCTCCACTTCCTCATATCAGGGAGATCATATGATAGTTGTCTTTCTCCAATTGACTTATTTCACTAAGCATGATACCCTCTAGTTCCATCCACGTCGTTGCGAATGGCAAGATTTCATTTCTTTTGATGGCTGCATAGTATTCCATCGTGTATATATACCACATCTTCTTTATCCATTCATCTGTTGATGG
>PISX010014093.1:0-54225 GCA_004024625.1 Mellivora capensis | reverse complement strand
TTGAAGGGCATCTTGGTTCTTTCCACAGTTTGGCGACCGTGGCCATTGCTGCTATAAACATTGGGGTACAGATGGCCCTTCTTTTCACCACATCTGTATCTTTGGGGTAAATACCCAGTAGCGCAATTGCAGGGTCATAGGGAAGCTCTATTTTTAACTTCTTGAGGAACCTCCACACTGTTCTCCAGAGTGGCTGCACAACTTGCATTCCCACCAACAGTGTAAGAGGGTTCCCCTTGATCATTCTTTTAAAAGTATTTATCTCATGCCTCATATGTCAGACACTACTGATCACTGGAGATACAAGATGAATAAGATTGTGCTGATGGGCCTCTGTCTCTTAGAGGAGATTGATGTGTAGGTGATTGTGGTATGATTAGTGAGGAGGTGGAGTGTGTAGGCAGCGCTGCGGGAGCCAGTGAAGGAGCCCTCAGAGCCTGGGAGTTGGGCATCATGCCATTCCAGCATTAAGTGATATCTTAAGGGATAAAAGCACTTTTGCTAGACAATGGAGTGGGGCAGAAAAGGCAATCCTCAAAGAGGGAAATAATCTCCTCATGTGCAGAGTCATGCAGTTATGAAAGAGTGTGGCCAGTGTGGAAAATACATACCCCGAAAAGGGTGCCCATGATACAGTGTGGGAAAGGTAAGGGCAAGAAGCTCAGACTCTCTCTCTCTGATGGTCATTGACACACATATTTTTTTCCCCCAACTACATTACTCAAAATGAATTAGTAAGGAATAAATACTAAAATTATTATAATATAATCCAATAAATTATTTGAGGGTCATAACCAGTTCAAGAAATCTAGCAAATTAGACCTTTTTTTCCCATTTTTTAAAATGGTATTTTAAAACTTTCAAAAAGATAACTAAGATTATATGATGATGGTTTTTAAAATGTTTTCATATATGTTTCAGGAACCACTTGGAATAAATGAGCCTCCACATTTGGTATGTTTCACAATTTTCTTAATATACTATTTGTTAAAAGCATTTGTGCTCTTTGTCTTAGTTCTTTCTCTTTCCATCAGATAAATTTCTTATGTCTGTAAGTCAGGGTAGTTTATTTGGTACTTTGTACCTGTGGGCAGCAGAGTACCCATCTCCATGACAGGTTCTGTTGGCCTGGACTTGTCACATTTCCTTTTGTTTTCTCCCCATAGAGCTTTAGCTCTGACCACTTTGGGATCTTTTTGAACCTCTGCCCCTTCTTTCCTCCTGCCTGTCCCTTCTTCAGTGTCGCATTCTCGTTCAGCACAGCACCTTCTGCTGTCTTTGGAGGAGCAAACTTAACATGGAGAACTGGCTGTCTGGGCATGCTTATTATGTAAATGTATTTTTAATACCTAAATCAAACATTTCTTGAAAGCACGAGTAAAACTGCAGCCCTGTTTATTTCTAGTCTGTTAATGGTTTGAAGGATTGGGCAATACTCTGGAGTCTGACGTTTATTACCCATTGAGGGCTACAAATTGCACTTACTTTATGCTTCTAAAAACTCGGTGAGGTCAAAATTAATCCCAGTTATTGATGAGAAAACAAAGATTTACAATGTAAGTGTCATTTCACACAGCTAGAAGTAGGAAAATGGGCATTTTTTTAGCATCTGACTCCACTCAACTAAAGCATTTTCAGGATTTTGCATCAGAGAAAGAGCTATCATGTAATCAGTACATCCACAGGAGTAAGAGGGGATGAGAGACCTTGCTTCTTCTGTCTCATTTTAACAAATTTGGAAAAATTTCTATCAAAACCCAATTGAGTGATTAGTTTTAAATATTTGACATTTGCTGGCTTTAGATAATACTAAATCTTTTTCTCTGAGTGTGTTTATTTTTCATGTTCATGTCAGTGTTTCTCTATTTCAAGTTAGCTTAGTTGTAACCATGTTTCTGTTCATAGTGTTTCAGGTTTTCTTATTTTCTAATTAGCTCAGGCCTATTGGGAACATTTCCTTTTGAGGATAATTAAGTTGTTAAGACTTGGAGACGCTTCCTGCGAGATCTTTATTTCAGATCTTTGAAAATTCCAGTGGTGAACTTGTAAAGAACTTGTACGTGAATCAGCATAACATGAGCAATTAAAGAGTTAAGCAGGGATAATTCCTAATTGCACATCTTCTGAGTTTTAAGTGCAGATAAAAGTCACATTCTTGTAAGTTCTGTTTTTTCCCTCCTACATTCCTATTCTTTTTTACGGACTTCCTTGTTTGGAGCAGATTGCTTGAAGGATTTTCTTTATAGTATTTCCAGTCCGACTTGAAGAGAGAGGAAGCAGCAGAAAACACCGAGTGAAATCAGCTCCACTTCATATTTCTGGATCTGACTCAGCCATCGCCTTGTGAAATAAGTGTTTCTGACAGGTGTATGATAGCCAGATATTTAATAACATGCAGACAAAGCCTCCTTAGTTTACCTAGTATCAGAGTTCGTACTATTTTCACTGGACCAAATTTTTAGAATGTTTTGCTTGTTTTTACTTGGGGAGAGAAAGAGGTTCTTGGCTAACTTGGCGAACTCCGGTTCCATTCAGTAACTAGAAAGTGTTTTCTCCTTCACAAATAGCTGTCATAGTCAGATTGACTATTCAGATGCTGTGCTCAACTGGGATAGTTATTTTCCCCGAGGACTAAGGAGGAAATGACATCTCAGAGTTCAAGTCCAAAAAGTTTTTTGGTTTTTTTTTGTTTTTTTTTTTTTTTAATGCTGGTGATTTTAAAGGGAACCTCAAGCAACCTAAGAAGGGAAAAGCCAGAATATGCATATGTATAGATATAAATAAACATCATGAGTGTTACTCTGATAAATATATCATTTTTGCTGTGTCGCCATATTATAATGAGGTATGTCTTATTTGAGACCCAGAACACCTCCTTTGAAAGATTCTTATTTGTCCTCTGGCTGAAGACCAATCACCAAGTCTAACTGACAACTCAAAATATACAGCATCGTTATATAGTTCTTCATAATAGCAGCTGGCATTTAATTTTGTTTTTACTTTCTCTCCAAAGAAAACAAAAACTATGGATTATGTCCATAATGTGATCATCTCTTTATCTTAGCAGATCAGATCTCACTAGATTAAATCCTATAAAATCGAGTTTAGTTTTCAGGAGGTTGTAGTCAGGCACAGTTCTCTAGAAATCCTAACAAGTTATTCCCTTTGATACAACTAAGGACTTTTTATCCCTTAGAATATTTTTCAAATCCATTTGCAAATGTTATTACAAACTTTGATTTCTTTGGATATTGAGCCCCTCCCATTTTATATGTGATTGTAGCTGAGAAAAAAGCAACTGGATATTTTTTATATTGCATAATTTGGCCACATTGAATTTTAGAGTCATGGGATCTTTAACAGTTACTATGTATGGGGGATAGGAAAGTGACAGTTTTAGGCAAATATCAATAAGATTGAAGAATACTAAAGGAAAACACTTCTTTGTGGTGTTGCAGTCAGACCATTTTTATAGAATCCAAAGACCAGAAATAAGAATAGCTACTTTTCTAAGTAAAAAAAGCCCTCCATGAGTAATCAGGGAAGTAAAATTATTGTGTAGTATTTGATGTGAGGAGTACATAACACCACCTGAGACACTATGATGTAATAGAAGAATAGAAACTGATAGAAACAAGACTGTTCCTTGTTTAACAATTAACATGTTTGTGTGAGGAAAGTCTAAGGGCTGCAGAAAGTCAAATATGCAATAGAAAGTTTCTCATAGAAATTATCATAGCATTGGAAAAAATAAAGTTACATTGAAGAAATTACTCTGATATTGTGAAATTGAGTACAACCTATGTGTTTGGTCAGTAATTAAAATTCTGAGTTCTCAGTTTGTAAGATTAAAGAGCTATTACATTTATATTCATGTAGATCATAAATGAAAAGTACGTAATAAGCCTCTGTGCAAAAAGTTCCTCATAAAATGGTGGTAGTTTCTATCTGAACTGGTAGTTCCAAGAAGTAATATATATGAAAAGGCAGTTGGCACTGCAAAACCAAGGTACCGTGTGTGTGTGTGTGTGTGTGTGTGTGTGTGTGTGTGTGTGTTTATCTGTACAGTTCTGTTTGGGAGGCTGGTAAATACTGAAAAGGAAACCAGAATATGACTTCTCCACCTAGCTTTTCCCAGGTCTTAATTTTACCAAGGCACTGTTACTTAATTTCACTAGGAGTAGCAATCACAATTATTATAATTAATAAGCACAGAATTGGTTTCTTTTTTAATTTTTTTTTTCAGAATTGGTTTCTGTATGGACCATTCTCAGAACATTATTATGAGAATTCTGTTCCAAGACATTTGTAGGGTAATCAAAATGAGGCATTACTTCTCTGGAGTTGATCAAATTTTGGGTGAACCTATGGCACTGTGTATCATTTGGGGAGAAAAAATTTAAAAAGAGCTCAGATCAGCTTTAAGCCTGGTTTTTCGGTTTGGGCAAAGAATTAGCCCATCAAATCCAAAGAGTATTTTATGGCAAATGTGTGTGTGTTTGTGTGTCTGTGTATATTTTAATTAATGCTCCTGGGACTAAACACTAGAGTTGGCTACTATATATACACCATCCAAAATATGCTTAACTTGCATGGTCAGATATCTGCATTTATGGTGAAATTGTGAAGTATAAATCTTATGCTCAGCAGCATAAAAACAATGAACAAACTGGGTAGTTGCAGAGTAAACAAAACAGCTGTGACCTCTGTTCTCATGTGGCTTTGCCAACTCTTAATCATGAATTAAGATATTGGCATGTAGAAGAAATTGCATTTTTTTAGAAGTAAAATTGTGATTTACTTCTCAGTCTTTTGTCTTATAAGTCTTTAAGTTAAAACACATAGTTTGGAAAATGACTAAAATATGTATTTATCAAGGAAATGAGGGTCAGTTTCCCTGGACACACGGAGTTGTTTTTCTACAAGGAATTGTTTCAGAAGTCTGTCTCATTTTGGACTTCCTGGTTGTTGCTCGCCTCTGTATCCACTAGAAGGACCATGATGGAAACTTGCTGTTTAACCTCCTTAAGGCAGAGAATCCCTTGGTGTTTGAATGCTTCAAATGCAGACTGGTTTCACAGTAGCAAATCAGGTTGTACCACGCCATGGTTGGTCCAGGGGAGATGATTCTCCCCTTCCCTGATTTTTGGTGGTCTTTGATGTCAGAGCAGAAGGAGATAGTCAAGAAGCGGTTCCTCAGAACTTAGAGGCTATCAGCCTCTAAGAGGACTCTTGGGAAGATGAAGGAGGCAAACATCAGTGGCTCAGAGCTGCTTTGTTCTTGATACAACACGAGCGGGGAAAAGGATAGTAGGACAGTGCTGCCCAGCCCTCAGTATGATGGATTATTAGCTACAATGCGAGCCTGTGCAAGATTAACCTGTGGGCCGTTTTATTTCAAAGCGCCAGTGTATTTTGAAATATTTATAGGGCTCATTAATTCTTTCTTCCCTATTATATAGATCCAAGGCCACTAGAGTTGCAGATCATTGTGTATCTGGTCTGAAGGGAATCATAGTTGCGATTTCATGGATCTTTCAACAAAAGGGACTAAAGTAGAAATGTGCTTGTATATAACTGTAAGCTTTATATTTAAGATAGTCTTAACAGTAAAAGGGAGCCCGTTGGCTGAAATACATGGATGTCTTTCTTTTTTTGCCATAAATCTTCTGCTAATCTCATTGTCGTTATCTTCTCTTCCATCTGCTTCTTTGTTTTCTCAGGCCCTCTTGCCTGCATTCACTCATACTCTGTCCTGCAACCTTTTATTAACTGGATCAGTGAGACTTGGGAAGAGAAAAGGCTTACCAACCACTCCTCATACTAACTGAAACTGCCTTCATATTTAGAACTAAATTGCTTTTTATCTTAAACATGTAGTCTCAGCACAAGGGATAATTGATACAATGGGCAGGGACCACATGTTAGTGGAGAAGGGATTCTGATTTAATCTTATAGGTAGAATTGTTTTCAGGGCCTCTGGGCCCAGAATCTGGTGGAAAAGATGGATGAAAATGGTAAATGTGACATTTCCAGAAATGGGTAAGGAAACAAAAATGGGAGTATTATCCTTAACAAGGATCCATTGGTAATAGATAAAACACTCATATTTTGCTGAATTTTAATTCTTAGAAGATTTATTTTATGAGACTGACGCACTACCTACTGCGCTAATGAGGCACCTACAAAAGATTTATTTATTAGAGCATAGCAGGAGGAGTGGCAGAGGGAAAGGGAGAGAAATGCTCAGGCAGACTCCCCATGAGCGTGGAGCCTGATGGGGGGGCTCAGTCTCATGAACCCGAGATCATGACCTAAGCTGAGATCAAGAGTTGGACACTTAACTGACTAAACCACCCAGGTGCCCCAATTTTGCTGAATTTTTTTAGAAATATAAGAAATAAAAGGTTTTCATTTGCTTTTGTGATAACGTCAAGCAGTTGTTTTCTGTTAAATTGTGTTATTCTCATAGCTCAAAGCATTCAGTAAACCAGGGTTCCAAGGTGAATGCGTAGATTTTACAGAAGAAATTTCTGATTTGACTTCATTCACGCCATGTTCTTTTAAAGTTCTTCGGGGTTGGTAAGTATGCTTGTTTTGAATGTTTTCTACTAATGTTTAATAACTAAATTTCCTTTAAATTTACAGAGATTTGACTTGTTTTATTATTATTTTTGATTTACAGTGATTTAAAGCCTTTTAGTCATTGGTCAGTTGCTAATTAGCTTATAGTAATTTTGCCTATTTTGTATTATGGGCCATTCTGTAATACAGAGGGAAAAAATGTTGATTAGCTAACTGTGGGAGCATTGTGGCCATTTTATTTTCTTACTGTTAATTTAGATAATTTCCTGAATATTTTGATTACTTATATTGCTTGCTACTGGATAGCATAATAGAATGTTATATAAAAACTAGTGTTTTGTCCATAGTAGACCTATTACACTGAAATTAAAAAAAATTGTTTAAAGTATGTATCAATCTCATCTCACAGATGAGGACTCCTGATTTCAAAGTTAAGGTTTCCTATGATCACATGGTCACATACCAAATGTCAGACCCATGATTGCTTTAGTCATTTTTTAAAAATTTAATTAAATTAATTCTAATAAATTCAAATTAAATCTTGTGTCCTTTGAGCTACAGCCATATACTAGATCTTTTTCAGGTGTAAATGAACTGTATGTGATTCCCAAGGCTAATACATATTTCCTCATTTTTTTTAATTATAAAATATACATAAAATACAGTTTACCATATTAACCATTTGAAGTGTGCAGTTCAGTGGTAGGTCTGTTTCAAGTATCTACCTAATAACTCATCAGAATTTTCTGTTCATTCTTCAAGATGTCTTGGATGCGTCAGTTCTCCTTTTCCTCTTGAATCATTTCTTCTCCTTGAAGAACTCCAGTCTCCTGATTAGCTTCACTCCAGTATTATCTTCCTTCCATCCTTTACCAGAAACTGGTCAGAGCCCAATTATTTGTCCCACAATCCAGCTTATTATTTTTATTACTCTGCTTTACATTCCCCAGTCCTCCTCTACTACCAGTCAGATCGAGTTCAGATGTGTCCTTTTCCAGATTTACTTTCAGTCAGTTAGTCTTATCTGCACCATCCATTCCCCATTCTGTCCTTCCAGTGTCTCCCTCTCTTCCCCTCTTCCCACATTTACTCCACCAAGTATTTTCTGCCTTACCCTCTATATCAGCGGTCAGTCCACAGACCTTTTCTTTCAGGGTCAGGTAGGCTGACCCTGAGCCTTGCAGGCTCTTTCCCAGCTACACAGTACTGCTATTACGAGCACAGATGCAGCCACAGACATTACACAAATGAACGGCTCACCTATGTTTCAGTAAAACTCTATGGGCATTGAAATTTCAGTCATATAGCATATTCACATATCACAAGCTGTTCTTTTAATTTTTTAAAATTATTTAAGCACATGAAAAGCAGACTTAGCTTCTGATCTGTACAGAAACTGGCAGTTGGACAGATGGCCCACAGGCTGTACTTTGCTAACCCTGCTCCCTATGAATGGCTCTAAGTTTCAGGGAAACCTAGCCAGCAGATGTTGTTTGTTTGGCCTACACACACTGTTAAAAAAATATATCAACATTTTGGGTTAGGGTTTTTTCACCTCTTTAAAAAAAAAATCAGAAGATTTGAAAACTTTGAGAAGCATTCACCTTTGGGAGTAATTAGTGAGTGTTAACTAAATGGCATATGTGATTCCAATGTGCTATAGAATATATTCCAAGTTGGTTTTGTTTTTTTGTTTTTTTTTAACCTGGTATACTATTAATGTGCATTACCTGCCTGGCCTCCTATAGGTATGTAAGCTTGTGGCCCCCATTTAATACTAAACCACGTATATCTTTATGGGTCAGTCCATCCCCATTCCCTCTGTCAATCTTCTTGATTAACCCTAATTCCACCAGTCTTTCTCTCCCAGATTTCCTATAGCTCTTACTAGTTTGAACTTGTCTCTGCATGTTAAAAGGATATGAAGGTATTTATAATATTAAAACACATAAAATAGGACACTATAAGTTAGATTATCTGCAACTCTTTAGTGAGAGAGAAATGTATACTGGGCACCTGAAATAACTTTGTTACTAGTATTTGGCTCTGAGTTTCTTCTCCACTAAGATAAAAGAAATTGTTTTATAAGATATATTTTCATTTTCTAATAAAGGGAAATATTGAAGGTTTTCTGGTGGAAAATGTTTTTTCTTGACACTGAAATCTAGGACAAATTAGCCATATGTTCACTTTATATAGAGAATATACATTTTATATATGTATATATCTATGTGTAGTTTATTAAACTGCAGTTTAATAATAGAATATAGGAACCCTGGCAGTTGTGTAAGTACTTGGAAGACCTGGATTGAAGCCCAGTTCTACCACTTCCTAGATACATAACCTTAAACAAATTGGATTACTATCCAAAATTAGTTGTTTCATCCTGTAAAGGAGAGATAATAATGGCACCTACCTCAAAGGATTTTTTTTTAAGATTTTATTTATTTATTTGACAGACAGAGATCACAAGTAGGCAGAGAGGCAGGCAGAGAGAGAGAGGGAGACAGGCTCCCCGCTGAGCAGAGAGCCCCATTCGAGGCTCAGTCCCAGGACCCTCTGGGACCATGACCTGAGCTGAAGGCAGAGGCCTTAACCTACGGAGCCACCCAGGCGCCCCTCGAAGGATTTTTATAAGGGCCAAATAAATGATGCGTATTGCATATGAAGGGCTGAAACTACATGCCTGACATATTAGAAACATTTGATAAAATGCCTAGTTACATAGGAGATATGACAGTAAGTTATAATGTTACAGAGCATCTCTTTGGTGGTCCGGAGTGAACCTGGCCCAGCACAAAGACAGTTTATGGTGGTCTTAGAGTGTCGGGCTAGGACTTAAACACACTGGACGTGAAGTAGGAAGAGCCCCTTCATTTCTCCCTTGGGCTCTTTCTTTTCAAAAAGGCATTTCCTAACCAAACTTCTGATGAGTGAATATATTGAAGATAACCACTATCAAAGATTCTAATGGACTTAATTCTTTTGTAAAAAAAAAAAAATTCCATTAGCAGATGTATAGGTGACAGATTTTATATACTGCTGTGTGATTTTTAGAGTCTAGTTTCTGTATTCCCCAAACTGACAGAAAGCCCATCATTAAATGAGGATAGAAGTGATTTTTTTTCCCTAAAAGAACTTCTGATCTGTTCAAGTACTTAATAATCACTATAATCTGATCCCAGGGTTTTGTACTTGAAGACACTAAATGAAGTTAATATTGGCAGCCTAAAGCAGATGTCCTGTTTCAAATTTCAGCTCTGCCATTTAGCAGTTGAGAAGACCTTGGGCAAATCATCTAACCTTTCTAATCCTTAGTTTTGTTGCCTATAAAAATAAGGATGTGTTTCTACTTCATAGAATTGAGGACACAATGTAGTAATACAGGTTACGCATCTAACCCATGTATGGCACAGGGTAGGTAAGCAGTCAGTAAAGGATAGTTTTGGTTGTTTGTGTCTCACTCCTCCCCTGATTCCCACAGTACGATAGTGAGCCTGCCCTCCCAACTGATGAAATTTGACTGACTGTCTCACTGCCTGTTTTTAAGCTGGCTCCTGTATTACCAAGAGGACATTTCTGATAATCAGTGTGTGTTAGAAGAAGGCCTCTATGCTGACCTTACTTCCTGTGGCTGCCCAACATCAAGGGTTAAATCACTCAAGCCCATTGATTATGTAAGTACTTTGCTTGAATGCATAATTACAAGATTTTTTCTTGTCCAGTTTAATTACCATGAATGACGTGACATTGGAAGACGTGATACATGGGTAAATATAAAAATATGAATGATTTATTCATGGACTGTAAAGTTGGGATTCACTCATGAAATCCAACCAAAATGTAGACTGATTTATATATTTAAGTGAGAATTCAAAACACAGAAACTAGAATAATATGTAGAGACCTGGGCTTAAATCCCAGTTTGATACTTTAACTATTTTGGATGACATTTAATAAAGTTACTCACTTGCTTCATCTATGAAAAATAATAATATTTAGTAAGGCCACTGGGATATTGAGTGAGATGACTGTTATAAAATGCCTAGCACGTGGCGAGCACTTATGAAATGTTAGCTGTTAATTAGTGGTAAATTTTTGGCCATAATTGTAGCAGTTTCAATAATTACCTGTTCATTTTATTACTCTACTAGATAAGTCACACGATAATTTGCTAGTCAGGTGGACAGTGTTACTTTAAGGCATGGATCTTGATATGGCCACTGGTACTGATTTCAAACCTTCGTTTGGGGGAACTAGGGATTTTCTGCCTGGTTTGTGCAGAGTTACCTGTGTCACCTTGGAGACCCACATTTATAGGGTTGGTAGTTTCTCCCTTCTATCGTATTTACTCAGAATTTTAAATTGGAGCAAAACAGGATCACTACTTTGCAGCATTAGTTCACACTCCATGTTTATAGGGTCTATGCAGAGGAAGTAATGAGGATCTGGGATTTTCAAGATGTCTGATTATGGTCATTTCATCAGGGCATTTAGTCAGAGCTGAGGTTCACACAGAGGTGATTTGAAGCCCTGTGTAACGGTAGTAGTTACTGAGACCTCTCAACCAGAGCTGACTCCAGAGATGATCATCATACTCAGAAACTTTGATCCCAACCTAAGCAGTATAGTCTTATTTCACAAGACATTCCTGGATAGAGTATTCTTAGTATCAGGCTAAGAATAGTCTTGGGTGAGGAACAAGAATAGAAACAGTCTGTGGTCTCTCTCAGTGGCCCTTCAGACACCAACCGGGAAAGACTAAGTGGCTACTGATAATTCCTGTCTGTTGGACAAAAACCAGTGGAGAAAAAAGAATGTGGTCTGGTCAGTCTCTCCCAAGTATTGATAAGGCTGAAAAAGGCATGGAGAGCAGTCCATATTTACTGGGAAAGGAATTTTCTTAGCAATTTTTGTGGTCAAACCAGCAGACAGATACTTACTTGGTATTAACTAAAAGCAAAATAGATAGCTCTCATTATGGAAGTACCATCTTGAAAGGATTTTGTAGGACTTAATTCAGCAAGCTAAACCAACTGAATTTCTAGTGAGCGCATTTTAGAAACAGTCAAAATGAATGAGTTTATTTTTCTTTGAAGAATTACAATTTTACATTCATGAAGTCAAAAGTGAAGAATTAAGAATGAAAATAGAAAAATGTTTTTAAGTTTTACTGCACAAACCCAAGCAGTGTAAGTGAAGGTGTCTCTTGGGAAGGTGCCGGGGAGTATAGACAGAACCTTTTCACTCCAAGAACTGATTAAAGTTTCACTCCAAGAACAGATTTTAAAAGCTGAATATATTCAGGTTATGTAAGGGCAACACATTTATCTTCTTAATGCCTTTACATGGAGTGTTTTATTTTATATTTTGGGGGGCTCAGATGGTATTAAGCAACTTTTTTTTAATTTAATTTTTTTTATTTCATTTCTTTTCAGCGTAACAGAATTCATAGTTGTTGTTTTGTTTTTAAAGATTTTCTTTATTTATTTGAGAGAGAGGCAGTGAGAGAGCATGAGCGAGGAGAAGGTCAGAGGGAGAAACAGACTCCCCGTGGAGCTGGGAGCCTGATGCGGGACTCGATCCCGGGTCTCCGGGATCATGACCTGAGCCGAAGGCAGTCGTCCAACCAACTGAGCCACCCAGGCGTCCCCAGAATTCATAGTTTTACACCACACCCAGTGCTCCATGCAATGCGTGCCCTCCATATACATGGAGTGTTTTAAATCTTGGAAAAGTCTTTGTTGAGGATACATTTAGGCAGTAGGTTTGGTTTTGAACTGGAGGGAATGTGATGTGAGGGTGGGCATCCCAGCAGAGACACCCAGATTGAGCATGAAGAAGCCTTAACAGAGGTAACGTTTTCTTGGTGAAGTCAACCATGCTACCCCTGGTGGCCCTGACACCCTAAGTTGATCAGACCTCGGAGACTGATATGTGAACCAGGTCAGTACACTAATCTGTAGTAGGTGGATTCTCATGGCTGCAGTGCTTGAGAATTCTGTCCTGAGCATTTTTCTCCCTCTCTAAGGGAACAGGGGAAACTGAATTAGTCTTCAGAAGGTTATTTGTTGAGCGTAAGTTTTAGGTAAAGTGAAGTTAGTTATCTTGAGATTAGTTAACTCAGCTAACATTTCCCACAAAAGAGACTCCTAAGGGTCTCAGTTGTGTACGTGCTCCAGACTGTGTTGTCTTTCCCTGGAAAATGCGAGACACATTCTACCTATCCTGCTTCTCTGACTCAGTCACCTCTCCCCTGGCCTTTTTCTCCAGATTTGTTAATGCTATAGCGTAAGCATTTCTAGACACACTATGAATTACTGTTAAAAAAAGTCATAACGGTGTAATATTGAGAAGTCTTAAAGATTCCATCTTCATACAAGATCAGTATGTTTTGCAGATGACTGTTTGCTCCAGGCTGATTTGTTTGCCCAGACTTAGGTTACATTCTAGAGACCCATGGATAATTTGCAGTCATTTTACAGTGACAGGACCTTGGGAGCATAGTTGATAGTTCTGCTTCTCACTTACCATGACACTGGGAAAAAATCACTTAATTTATTTGTACCTCCATTAACTCATCTGTAAAGAAACTGTTAGAATAGGTATTTTCAAATCTTTGCCTTTAGTTCTGTGGCAAATAAGTATCTGGATATATTTCTAATTGAATATAAAAAACAAGGTATCCAGTATTAGGACTCCTGTGATCTGAGGGAATAACATAGTATATTAGCTTTCAGTAAGGTTATGCCATAGAACCGTCCCCAGAACAGTTGGTTAGGAGCTGGAGGTGAGTGGGGAGCCCACGTAAATGTTTGAGGCATTGGCCTCGTAGTGTGTGGGGTAACCTGCCTTGACTGTGTTTCCATGCGAGTGGCCTTCAACCCACTGCTTCTGTAGTGTCTCCATGGTAGCCTGGCATGGACATGGTCTCCTTTGAAGTAATAATCCAGTCCTGGCTGCTAGCAGCAGCCAAAGCAAAAGAAACATTATAACAAGAGGCCGTAGAAAAACTTCAAATGAAATTATAACTGTGGTGACATACATAATATTAGAGGTGGAATAAGAATTGGCAAGTCCGTGCAAGGGTGCTGAATCAGGGCCCCAGCTAGAAATAGTAGAAGACTGTCAGTCCAGCCCCAGAATGAAAGGAAGCAATGAGTTCATAAAGTGTAGAAGAATTTGGTTACTATTAAATTTTTCAGCTGAATCCATATTGAGTTAATAGTATTAACTCTTTTGTACATTTTAAAAAGGAAGGTTAGCAAAACCCTGCAGAGTAAACCTCACAGTTCCTAGTGAGACAGTTGAAGCATTTCCCTTTAAATTCAGACAGAAGAACAAGGTCTCTATAATCACCATTTCTATTCAATAGTATTCTGGAGCCACAGCCACTTGAATAAGATTAAAACCAAACCAAACCAAACAAAAACATAAAGGAGAAACAAAATTGTCAAGAGTATGTATAGACAAATTCTTAGAGTTAATATGAAATTTTAGAAAGTTTCTGGATATAAATAAAATGCCAATTAAACTACCAGGTACTTAAGAATCTAACAAAGTGCTAATAAGTCCTTTATGCAGAAAATTATTTAGAAGACTTTATTGAAGGGTGTAAAAGATGAAGCGATGTAACCTTTTATAGATTGAGAAGACTCAATATTGTGAAGTTGTGGTCCTCTCCAAATTAATACACTTTCAGGCAAAATGCTTATAGAATCTTCTCTCTTTCTAGGAGAGTGTCTTTTTAGGGTGGGATGGGAACACATGAGAAACTTATCCTAGATTTGGAGAAGACAGGGATCCAAAATAGCCAAGATAATTCTTAAGAACAACAGGCAAGATTATTTATCTTCCCAAGTATATATTGCACTTTCAACAATAATAATTAAAATGGTGGGTAGACATGGAAGGAGAGACAACGAAGAGTGGAAGTGGAGAGCACAAAAACTGACCTTCATGAATAATGGAATTGGAAGCTGACCGAAATAGCATTACAATGAGGATATTTATGAGCTATTAAATAAATAGTGTTGGGACAGTTGGCTCTTTACATGGAAAAAAAAAAACCAGAGTTAGCATCTTGGTTTACTCCAAACACAAAAATAAGTTCCAGATGGATTATGGCCATCTAAATGTGAAAAATAAGCTTTAAAACTTAGAAGAAAATAAGAAAACTCACCTAGTGATAATGGAGTACAATGGATTTGAAAAAAAAAAATGTGCACATCAGTAGAAGAAAGGTAAAAGGCAAGTATATTCATCTCCTATTGCTGCTGTAACCAATTACCACAAACTTAGTGGCTTACAACAACAGTCTCACAGTTCTAGAGATCTCAATGGTCTTAGTGTGGTAAAATGAAGATGCTGGCAGGACTGCATTCCTTCCAGAAAATGCTAAGGGAAGTATCTGTTTCCTTACGAATTTTCCAGCTTCTCAAGGTCCTCAGCATTCCTTGGCTCATGGCCATTATCTGTCTTCAGAGTGTATCACCTCAACTTCTCTGTCCTCTGACCCTCCTGCCTTTCTCTTATAAGGACCCTTGTGATTATCTTTGGATAATCCAGACTAATATCCCCACCTCAGGATTTTTAATTCTTAATCACATCTGCAAAGTCCCCTTTAGCACATCAGGAAACATATTTACAGGTTCCAGGGATGAGGATGTGAACATTTGGGGAGTGGCGTGGGGGTGGAAGGTGTGGAGGTGGGGGAATATTAATTTTTTAGGCTATCACAGCAAGCCTCAGACTGGGAGAATGTATTTGCAGCCCCTATAAAACCTGCAAAGGTTTAGTGTATAGAATATAAAAAGAACTCTTTCAAATCAGTTGAGAAAAAAAGAAAGCCTATTTCAAAACTTGGCAAGAGGACACAAAAAGGCAGTTCATAAAAGAGAGAAAAATGGCTAAGGATATGCAAAAAATGTTAAACCTCACTAGTAATCAAGTAAATGAAAAATAAAACAATAATTAGGTAACATTACCTTACTTGAGATATGAACATTTGAATGTCTGACAACACCTGGGTTTGGTGGGGTGGGAAAGAAATGGAATTATTCATGCACAGCTTTTGGAAGGAGGGTCGGTTACATGGAGCAGGGTGGTGGAACAAGAATGTTGTAGCACTGATGGATGAAAAGTGAGATCCAGGTATTACTAAAGGGTGTTATTGTAAGATACATTTCAGTGATATTTAAAAACAAAGGATGCGTGACCATTAGTGAAGTATAAAAATACGAGCTGGAAGGATTCACATCTTCAGCATAGTGGTTACCTTTACAGAGGAGGAGAGGTTCAAATTTAGCCGTACCTGTTATGTTTTATGTATTTATAAATTTCAATACAAATAGGAAAAATTTATTATTTTGGGGTGTTTGTTACACGGTCATCTATATATTCTTTTTCAAATGTAGCATAATTTATTTTTAAAGGGAAACCAATTAGGAAAGGTAGATCTATAATGAAACCGATTTTCTAAGCCAAATGAAAGCAGTTCTCTGAAGAGGATTATTGTTCACTGAAGAGTCTGGTCTAAGAGCCTGATAGACCCTTACTTATCAGCTGAGTGGACCTGGGCATGTTTCTGACTACCCTACATCTCAATTTTCTTATCTAATAAAATGTGAGGTTTAAATAAGCTAGTACATGTGCAGCCTTTAGCTCATGGTAAACACTCAGTACTAGAACAGCTCACAGACAATAATTAATATGTGTTATGTAACATCAAGACTACCATGAACTTGGTAGGCTGAAGGGATCTATATGTTTTTGTTTTTAATAGGCCAGACTTAAAAGATTGCAGATTAGAGTCTTATGAGAGCTTTATGAGCCTTCTGTCAAATTTATATCATTTCACATAACTTTTTGCCAGCACACTGTTTTGTAGTGTTCTGGAACAGAGTGCTGATAGAGGTATGCATTATGGTTATTTTTCTTTAATTTACTTCAGTTGTACTTAGTGTTTTAGCCATGGTTCTTTTGGCAAAGATTGAGATGAAGCAGTGTTGCCAGGCTGTACAGATACGGCTGTTTCCAGTGGCTGATGGCTGGATATTTTGAGAAGTGTACGTTATACTTAGGGTCTAACCAAGGGGTTACTGAGGGTCCTGTCAACACCTTTTCCAGATAAGTGGTGATTTGAAACTCAAAGAACTATACAGTTGCCAAAGTAAAGATCTGTAGTTTCAAGTAAAAAATTAGATTTATCCAATTATATTAAAAGTATGTAGATGTAAATGTGGTCCTTGTAGCAGAGTACTTGTACCAGGATCTCAGAACTTCCAGTTCAGGTGGTTGACAAACTTTTCAAGCCACAGAGAGAGGTAAGAATAGGGGACATATGTATTCCCTAGCCAAGCAAGTTGGAGTCAAGTGCTCCAGACAACAAGCCAATCAGAAATACTATTCTAGGGGCTCCTGGGTGGCTCAGTGGGTTAAAGCCTCTGCCTTCGGCTCAGGTCATGATCCTAGGGTCCTGGGATCGAGACTCGCATTGGGTTCTCTGCTCGGCAGGAAGCCTGCTTCCTCCTCTCTCTGCCTGCCTCTCTGCCTACTTGTGATCTCTGTGTGTGTGTGTGTGTCAAATAAATAAATAAAATCTTAAAAAAAAAAAAAGAAATACTATTCTATTTTATAATCACTGGTTTTAGAATCTGTTAGAGCCATAGTGTAGGAGTGAAGAACATGGCCTCTGAGGTCCTGTTCTCTGGATTCAAATGCCAGCTCTTCCACTGCTGTGTGTCACCTGGACCTTGACTCTTCATCTGTAAAGTGAGGATAAAAATACCACCCACATCCGTGAGAACTTGTATGGATTAAAAAGTGAACAAATTCACAGCCCCCTAATCTCAGTGTATTTGGGGATTGGGGATTTTTCCACTTTTAAATAGTAGTATGATTCACACATAGCCTTTAAGGAAATATTCCCAAAGGTTCCCAAAGTGTTTGATTAGCCCCGCATAATTAAACTCATTCCTATTACTAGAGCAAATATATTTATAGCTACACATATTGGAGAAATATTATAAGTAGCCTTCCACTTATTCAGGTCAGGTTTTCTTGCCAATTGAATTAGGGGGGAAAATTGGTTTTAGAGTTTCTTTGGTTTCAGAATTATGGATAAGGGGTTGTGGATGCTGGAAGCTAAGTAGGGTTGGGCCTGGTTGGTGCTTGGATGGGAGGGGTTAAGGGTGGATATTTTTATATATAATGTGCCTGGCACACAGGAAGGTGCTATATATCTTAGTTATTACTGGTATTGTCATTTAAAATGTATTTTACTTGATGGGATGATGAGGGATGTGTAGGTTTTTTTCTTATTAAAAGTCCTTTTATACAATTTGTTCAAGTATTCCTTTTCTTTCTTAACTATGTCCTCTTTTTAGAAAAGGTGTCTGATCTTTGCCTGGCTTAAACTTGACCCAGCAGGAATGTCCTGTTACTGCTGACACCTAAGAAGAGCTTTTGGCCCCAAATGGTGGTCTGTCTTTTAAGTTAACATGGACAGAGGCCAAGACATTTGTAGAGCTCAGATTGTAGTTAAGTTCTGGTGTTTCCTATTGTCCTTGCAAAGTTCAGATTATTCTAAAGTCTGCAGTTTTGAAGACTATTAATAGTTTATATTCCTACTTTAATGTCTGGAAAATGTATCAGAAACAAATGTGATTTTTAAGATAGGTCTTCAGGGTTCTTTATTTCTGACGATGACCTGCCAGTCCCCCTCCATCATCCTGCCCACATTAGCACTTACGTTGACCTTTCTAACCTTTACGTACATTTTTAAATCAAGGGCATTTATAAATTTAAGTATATTTTATAAATTAAAACCACTTAAACAATTTAATCAGAGAAAGATCAAGTTAAATATGTATTAAACCTCTAAAGGGTAGATGACTTTAAGCTTGGAAATAATGGATGTTCTCAGATGAAAAGTCTGATGGATTGAGCCACATGATGACCCCATTGTTGTTAATGAAGGAGTGAGGTATTTTTACTGATTTCTATAAACTCATAAAAAAATACTGTCATCAGTTATTTTCTATAATTTCGTTCCCAGTCCCTTCACGTCATCATTTTAAAACCCATCTTCTGTGATTCCCTGCATCAACTTTTACATTGTATCCTAAAGATAAATTTGTAGACACAGAATTGCTAGATTGTCTTTAACTTGGGGAGTGAATTTGATGCCATTTGAGTGATAATGGCAGTCTTTTAAAAAATGTCTTTATGGGCATTTTGCAAAAGGAGGAAGAAAAATACACACAGGGCCTTTTTTTCTCAGAATAACATTTAGCATTTAAATTACATTCTCATAGTAAGCTTTTAGTTTTTTCCCTCTTGGGTTTAAAACAGTCACATTATGTGAGTCTTAAATATAGGCATCTGTCAGTCCACCACAGTGAACTTTTTACCTGGGAGAATGTTGCTAATGGTTGATTGTGAGCCCTGACCAGGCTCCTTGCCTGTCTGCCCTTCCTTACTAATTAATAACTCAACCAAATGTGTAAAGTGGTAAGCTGAAATGCATGTATTTATTTATTTATCTATCTATTTAGTTATCTATCTATCTAATTAGTTAGTTAGTTTAAGGGTGAGAAAGTCCAAGAATAAAGTCAGGAGCTTATGTGTGAATTTGGATTGTCCACCTTCAGTCACCAGTTATAGTGGGTAATTTAGAGTCTGATGTTGGCAACATTTCTACATTTCTAACCTGCTGTTCTGGACTCCGATAAGGATATTTCCTCTATAAGCTCTTGGGATGCTTCCAATTTTGATTTTATAGGTAGCAGATGAGGTGCCGAATCTTGCTTGTGGTCTTTCAGTGACTAGAGATGAATTTCTATTCCCGACCTAGTTTATGGTGTTTACTTAAGGAAAATCAATGCTTCTGGGCAGCCCATTTATGCCTGCCTTATTGTCTCACTTCACACAGTGACTGGTACATTCTTTTCCAGTATCCTCTAATCCCTAAATCTGTATTGTCCATTACCACAGCACGAGCCACATGTGGTTATTTAATATTTATATCTGTAATATTTATATTTAATATTTAGTTCAATAAAGTAAACAAATTCAGTCCCGTGGCCACACACACAAGCCACATTTCACATGATCAGTAGCCACATGTGGAAGAGCACAGATACGCAACCTTTCTTTCACTGCAGGTGGTTCGATTGGACACCGCTTCAGACCTTCCCTAGTCAGCAGGGAACCTTCGCCACATAATGTAAAGAGAAAATGACTCACCTATTTAAAAATATGGACATTTCTTTGGCATTCTTTTTCTATCTTTCCTTGTATTTCATCCTTCTTCAAAGTGCTCTTTTCCCTCATGGACTGATTCCAGTCAGAGGTTCTGAACTGATGGGAAACAGTGGGCTGGAGCACCCACTTCTTCAGTAGTACCATCCCTCATCTCTTGCAGTAGTCAGCCTCTTTCTATCCACCCCCAGTCCCCCGCCCCCGTCACCTTCCACTGTGCCTGCAAACATGGGCCTAGGCCACGAGCCCATTTCCCTCCTTCTCTTCACCAAAGGTCTCTGAAAAATAGCCTGTGCACCCCATCTACGATTCTTACAGCCTAGATTCCACCCTCCTCTCCTCCGCGCCACTCAGAGAATTTTCTTACAGGTTTCCAGCTGCCTCCTGATCGCCACATGGCAGCCGCCCTCTTCCTCACCATGGGGGAGTTTGACACTGTGGACGACTCTTCCTTATCCTTCCCTTTCCCCTTGTCCTCTGGCTTGTTTTGTCTTTGGGCTCCCCTCTCCTAGTACACTTCCGCCCCCTCACAGGTCTGTCCTCCTCCATTCCCCCCACCTGCTGGCTTGTGTTTCCCAGCTGTGGGGAGTTGCCATACTCACCATGCCTACATTGGATTCGTTTTCCTGAGCTCCAGATCAAACAGTCCAGTGTTTGGTGGACACTTCTGTTCAGATTATCCTGTGTCTACCTCAGCATTAAAATATTCAGTCCTAAATAGAAATTGTTAGCTTCTAGGTACATTTTGCCTCCAGATTTCCTCATATATAATAAATTACACCACCATGCCCCAGCCACATCTTTTCTCATCTTTTTCTGTATTTACTCCTTCCATATGTCTGCCTTATCCTATCTGTTTTATCACTGTGATAGTTTTTCTGGGCATCCCTTATTCACCTGTCCTAACCTTCCAGCAGTCTCCCCTACCAAAACACACTTGTAGGTCTGGCCCTCTTTTTCTTTGGACTAGAGTAGTTTCCCCATATACTTCCATTTATTCCATTCTTTATTCTTCACTCATGTTGTTGTCTGATATCTTGAAGTCCATTTAAAGGAAAACACAAACATGTGCAAAATGTACATTAGTAATCAACTTAAATTTCTGAATGAATATATTTCTATGGTTCAAAAACCAAAAAGTACAAAAGGCATATAGTCAAAACTTCAGCTCTCACTTGTGTCTTTTATCTTCTCAGATCCTAGTCTCCTGACAGGTAGTCATGGAGTAGCTTCATGGGGCTTTTTTGTTTGTTTTAGAAAATTGTTCATGTATATACATGCAAATTATGTGTGTACATGTGCATGAGTTTTCCCTTCTTTTCTACAAAGTGGAAGCATAAGAAGTACATCCTTCCACACTGCTCTTCATTGTGTATTTGTCTCTAAAGAATATGTTTTTAAGATCTTCCATTAAGATCTCCTCGTTCTTTTTTACAGCCATAATTCTCTATGAATGTACCATAACTTATCTAGCCAGTCTCCTTTTGATGGACATTTAAGTCATTTCCCATCCTTTGTTATTCCAAACACTGCAGCAAAGAATAAGGCTTTCATAATTCATTTTGCTCTTAGTTGTTTATTTATTTACAGTTCTTTGAACATCCACAGTCCCTGCCACCAGTGCTCTGCTTCTCATGTACCAGCCCACTCTTAGGTCCCCATCCAAGAGCCTTCAAGGACTCCCCACTGGCAGTAAATCTGTCTCTGCCCTGTCCATATCACAGCACAACCAGACCTTAATTGGAACCAAGTGTCCATTTTCATTATGAGATTAAGATTGCTCTTCTAGAACTTTACTAAAGAAGTGAACAAAAATTATCAATAGGATTTAATCTCACCAGTGCAGTTTTGACTGTAACGTCATTAGAGGGTAGACCACCAGACTGTTTGCGTTCGAGGACACAGTGGACCCAGAACACAGGGTGGGCTGCCTCGGAGGTCACTGAAATGGGGTCACCGTGTATGTTGATGCTTGCGCTTTTTTGTGCTCTTAGGTTTTTGAAGAACCCTCCATTAGCCTTTTTGCTCTGGAACATTGTGAGGGCAGAGAGCTGCATCTAGAAGATGCTGTGAACTCCGTTCTGAACAAGGACCTGCACTTCTACACCCAGTCCGTCTGGGTAAAAAGTGGACTGTAAGTATGAGACGGCGCTTGGCCTGGTTCGGCCACTGTCTTAGGAGAGAGTTGCACAGTTACTTTTGATTTCCCCACAGCTGCTGTTGTGTGATCTGAAGATACTGCCACTCCTTTACTCTCTCACTGTAATAATGGTAGTTTCTGTTCCAATAAGATGAGACTGTGGACCAGGTCCAGTATGTAGTGGCACGCGGTGGTCTCAGAGAAGGGCCCTTCGGGGGAGAAGGGTGGCCGTGTGCTCGGAGCCTGCTTCTTAGTGTAGGTGGACCAGATGCCCTTAGCCAGTTGAGCCCACTTCCCTTTCAGGACATATGTAATGAAATCAGTAACGTCTTTGGTTGGCATCATTGCCTGCCTAAGACAACTCTTTGTAAGACTCTTAGTGTTTTGTTGCCTTTTGATTTGGCATCTTGTTTGCTCTAGAACTCTTTGTTCCAGGTACTTATCTTCACACCGAAGATCCTGGTGGACCCAGCCCACCCACCGGTGTTGCTGTTCATATAGGTTGTCAGGGTGCATCCGGGGTGTGTGGGGCCTGCACTTAACAATTTGGGAGACTGCTTTACAAAAAGATATGAACAATTATGGTTACATAAATTAGGTGTGAACTTGCATATTTACTTAGAACAAAAATGGTAAAGGCCTGCCAGTGAGAGGCCTTGAGGTGAAGGCTGGAAGGCCTCCTGGGGGAATTTGCCTCTCAGGGCATTTCTGGAGCGTGGGCACGGAAGCTGCCCCTCCTCCCCTACTGCTGCTGTTTGGGTACCAGAAGTCAGCTCAAAGGAAACACATAGCTCACGAAGATTAATGTAAAGATGATTGTCTTTATTTCTTATGACTTTTAAATTGTGTGATAATCAACTCTGCTTATATAAATATTTAGGGATAACATAGCCAGGAATATAAATTGATTTGAAAAACAAGTCAACTATTATAATAAATGGCTTTTGAACTATTCACATGTATAGCAATTTTTCTTCTTCAAAGCATCTGATATTGGTGTTTCTTAAATGTAAATTGACTCACTGTCTCTAAGCATAATAATTCCCATACTATATACCAGCACATTATTTACTACTGAACTAAGTCTGTTGGAATTGAAAGCTACATCCCTGTGATACAGGACTTGCACAGCATTTAAACTTTTCTTCATACTCCTACATGGAACTGATAATTACTGACTCACTTGTTGTAATTTCTTACCAACTTTTTTTCAGTCTTTTGTAGAAAACCGGCACTTTTTTACCTTGACTTTATTTCTTCTCCTTAGCTTATTATCCACCTACTCTCCCTGTTCTGGATACTCGCTAAGAGAATGGGAACACAGAGTAAGGAATAGGGAAGGCTGTCGAAAGATTTTCTTAGGCTACAGATGGCTTAGAATATCACAGTGCACAGCCAGCTACCCTCAGCTACCCAGTGACAAGTTTTGTTTTGTTTAATCCCCATATTATCGCATATCTCTGATTTGTGATTATAATAACAGTCAAGCTTTACTGCCTTTTGGTTGTGGAATTCACTGAGATTAATATAGAGAGAGGTGCAATTTATAGTCTTGCCTAGGTTTTATAACTGAAATTTCCCTGCCTATTTAAAACGTCTACACAGCTGGAGAGGTAGATAAGCATTTCCATGGTCATGCTGTCCTGACTGCACCAGTCTGATGGCTTAGATTTGTGTAGGCAAGAGGGGGCAGAGGGAAGGTCATCTGTCCTATCATCCATCTGTGAAAAACCAGGCCAAGCCTGATCTTGACTGTGGGGGCAGGGTGCTCTGTCTGAACCAAGCAAGGTGGCCACCCTGTCTTCCACACGTAAGTTCCGAAAGCACTGTTTGTGGTGACCTGGAGTCCTGAGAATTAGATCCTCTTGGCAGGCCCAGCTTACTCCCCTTCGCTATTCAACTATATGACCACCTGCATCAGGGCTCAGCACTTTCTCTGGAAGGGACCAGATGGCATTTCCAGTCTGTTGGCCCTCCCATCTCCCTCATGACTATTTGGGGCGCTGCTGTGGGGCAAATGCAGCTGGTGTCAGTGGTAAAGGAGCAGGCATGGCTGCATGCCCCAGAGGTCTCAAGACGCCTCAGGGCCATGCAGGCTTCTATGTGCTCTCATTTGGCCCAAGTGGAAGGCCCCAGGGGTATTGAGGATTTGCAAAAGTTTTTGGGCCTTGAAGCAAGACAGGGGATTTCTGTGGATCATTGGAAGCTGTCCCTGGTGGCCTTGGGGAAACAATAGGAGAAGGTGTGTCTGAGTGGGCTCTAAAGCCCCCAGGAGGGCTCCTGGAGCACAGGGGAGGACACAGCCAGGCGTGGGAGCAGGAACTAGTGCTGTGTAACTGGAAACAGTGAGAGGCTATGGTCTGTCTTTGAAGGTTGAACAGTTATGAAAAAAGACAATATTATCAAAGAAACACAGAATTTTAGACCTGGTGGGAACCTTGTTTTATTTTAGCAGGTTAGAAACCAGAATCCTAGTTGGAATGCAAATCTTTTGAGCCCCTAATGCATTGGGCTTTCACCTAGTCCTTCCTGCCTTTCCATTATACTTTTTTTCCGTAAGAATCTATAAGCCTAGAAGTTTTAAAGAATGAACTTTGTATAAAAGAAGGTATTTTTGACAAGGTTTTGTGTTTTATTTTTAAGTACCCTAATTTTTTTTCCTGCTCTCACATAGGTGGATAGCTTATGAAGGATCCAATTTCTTAGGAAGACAAATCTTACTTGAGCCTAATGAGATCCCCAACTGGACAGCATTTAGTGGGTGGAAAACAATTGGTTCCCTCCGTCCTATGAAGCAGGTAAGGAGAAGAAAAAAAAAACAAAAAAAACCCATAAGACCCAAAATAGCTTGATTTTTTAGTAGAAATGTCATGAACCATAGCAACTGAAATATTGATCATTTAGTTTGATGTTTATGTTACAGGGGCTCCAATTAGGATGAGGAATCTTAGAGACATTAACCAATTTGTTAAGTTGTATCTAAGGTCAGTGTTGGGATTTTAGCTTTGAGTCCAAAGTCTTATTGACCCTACTGACTTTTCATGGAAAAATGAGCAGCATAAGCTCTGTGGGAAGCAAAGAAAACAATGAACTCTGAGTCTGCCCTAGTTCTACTTTCTAAGTATTGGGACTTTTTTCCTCTATTTACGTAAAACTCGAGATAAATCTTGGTATTTATGACACACCTACTGCTTGTTGGTCTTCTGTTCAAAAGCTTCCTGTATCCTTTGGGATATGAGCTGATATTCTCAATGTGCCCTTGTGCTATGGCCCCTTGCTTCTCCAGACTGTTCCCTCACTGGTCTCCTCCTCACTCAAATGGGGCCGTGACACAGCCACAAATGTGCAAATTGCTTTCCTGCTCAGGTTCTTAACACAGGGTGTGCCCTCTGTCTAGAAGTTCCTTCCCTCCTCCTTTGCCTGGCTAATTCTACTCATCTCTGTGTCCCATCTTCCAGGATGCCTCTTTCACCCTCTCTCCTAGTCTCAATTAGATCCTAAAAGACCTGGTTCTTTTCCTACAAAGATGAGGCATGAAGTCTGTAACCACACAGTTGTGGTTGGACAGGGCATGTTCTTACTCTACCACACACCCGGGAAGGCAGGGGCTGTGCATGTTTTGCTTGTAGTTCTACCCCTAGTATCTGGCACCGTGTCTGGCACATTGTAAGAGTTCAGGGACTATTTAATGAAGGAACAAAGGTATAAATGGATGGAGGGATGTTTGACATGAGGCCAAGAATTGTGGAAGATATAAGGAATAGACACGATCTCTGCTTTACTGGAACTTTTACATGTTCTTTGGGTAAAACAAGTTCAACTCAAAATGGTACCATAAAATGCAAAACAGTGTATAGCCATCAAAAAGCTACAGGCAATGTCTGGTTTACAGAAAGGGAGTATGAGCATGTACCGAGTGGTGGAAGGTTTCACAGAAGGTGAGAAACCCAAGCCTGGCTGTTGGGTGCAGTGGTCTGTGGATACGCCATTTGAAGCCTAATTAGAAACATTTCTCACTTGATGTCAACAGCCCTTTAAGGTAGGAATTGTTATTCCCATTTTCCAGATGGGAAAATCAGGGTCAGAGAGGTAAAGCCAATAGGCAAAAGACATCCAAGTGTGAGAACCAGGACTTGAACCCAGATTTATCTTATAAACTTTGTGTTGAGCAACCACACCCTACTTTCCTCCAAAACAAGATCAGTATTTGCAGAGTGGCACCGTATATTGCAGGCCCCAAGCTGAGGGTAGCAGAGTGGATGTAAGTGCTGAGGCTCTGACGTGCACATTGGACATATTAAGTGTTAAATAAATAGTAGCCAATAAAAAATTAACCTAATTGGTCTTGCTGCCCTCCTCTCTCTCACATGCACACACACGTGCACCATGCTCATTCCCACCCCTCTCTGGTTCTGTTGGTTCAAATCCTAGCTCTGCCACTTGTAAGCAGTGTGAGTCTGGGTGAGGAATCCAATTCCTCTGGTGGAACAGTGATCACACTGCTTACCTCTCAGTATTGCTTTGAACATTGAATAAGAAAAATGTATATAAATAGTCTGACACAACATCTGGCTTATATTCTTACTGTGCTAACACACTTATTTTGAAAGTTCATTATTCATAGTGTCCCTTGAGAGAATCAGAGATGCTCTTCTGAGGGTGCTAAGGTTTAGCAGGCTTTCCTGGCAGAGGCTATGGTGTGGGATTTCCTGACCCTCACGTGTTGCTTACTCCTCACTCCTGTCATGTGAGATGAAGGGTAATCACACTCAAAAGCTCTGGGGAAAAGCAAGGCAGAAGTGGGAATTCAGTTTAGCTTTTATCACCTATATAATAATGCCTAGTCCTATGGTGCTAGGAACTCTACAAGCCAAGCTGGATGCTGAGACGATTTTCCTCACTTCTGAAAGGTGGTTGTTTTTTTTTTTTTTTTTTTTTTTTTTAAGTTTCTTTTCAGTGATCCAGAATTCATTGTTTATGCACCACACCCAGTGCTCCATGCAATGTGTGCCCTCCACAATATTCACCACCAGCCTCACCCAAACCTTCAGTTCCTCAGAGTCCATAGTCTCTCATGGTTTGTCTCCTTCTCCAATTTCCCCAACCCCCTTCTCCTCTCCATCTCCACATGTCCTCCTTGATATTCCTTATGCTCCACAAATAAGCGAAACCATATGATAATTGACTCTCTCTGCTTGACTTATTTCATTCAGCATAATTTCTTCCAGTCCCGTCCATGTTGATACAAAAGTTGGGTATTCATCCTTTCTGATGGAGGTATAATACTCCATAGTATATCTTCTTTTATCCATTTGTCTGTTGAAGGGCATCTTGGTTCTTTCCACAGTTTGGTGATTGTGGCCATTGCTGCTATGAACACTGGGGTACAGATGGCCCTTCTTTTTACTACATCTGTATCTTTGGGGTAAATACCCAGTAGTGCAATTGCAGGGTCATAGGGAAGCTCTAATTTTAATGTCTTAAGGAATCTCCACAGTTTTCCAAAGTGGCTGAACCAACTTACTTTCCCACCAACAGTGTAAGAGGTTTCCCCTTTCTCCAAATCCTCTCCAACACATGTTGTTTCCTGTCTTGTTGATTTTGACCATTCTAACTGGTATAAGGTGGTATCTCAATGTGGTTTTGATTTGAATCTCCCTGATGGCTAGTGATGATGAACATTTTTTCATGTGTTTGTGGTTCCTTGCTGGGGGAAGGATGTCTCTGAGATTGTTCAGGGTCCTGTGATAAAGGAGAGCTAGAAAAATAGCTTCTATGTTTATGTAAAAGTTTTTTCGGCCATTAAGATTGTGCTATTCTTCATTATGCTTTAGAAACCATCTGATTAATATTCTGGTTTCACGTTTTATTTTAAAATAATATTTTTATAGGTTATTTTGCCTTTGCTTATTTAGGCCACAGCTTTAAGACCCAGCAAAGGAATTCTGGGCTTCTAAAAGGGTACTATGGGTCATTTTCTTTTTGGTAAGGCTGCTGGTACTGCTGTAGTTCATATTCTTGTTTGGAAATCAGTAATAATTAAAATGCGATCCTCTTTGAGTTTGGGAATTAGGGAGTCACTAAGGCACTTATAATGCAAACCAGTATTTTACAGTATAATTACAGAAGAGTCAGACTACAAGTGTGTAATAAGGGTAATTAGTACTTTACTTGAGTTAATTGATTAAAACTGTGATGTTTGGTCCTAACATAATTGGAACTCTGTCCTCTGTGAAGGTCACACCTGTTTTCTTCTACATATAAGGTAAGGAAACTAATAAAGATGTACTGAAGCCTCAAGAAATTAGTAATTGCAGTGGGAGACTTACTGAATTATATAGACGTACTATCAGTCACAGATATTTAAGTACATTACTGTTGCATTATGAATGTGGAAGTAGTGCTTTGAAAACATTTAAAACATTTTGCCTAGTAGAGATTTTTTACCTACTTTAAATTACCAGATAAAAATTTGTCCCAGAGTGTTTATTTCCATAGAAATAAGGAAAAAATTCACATAGCAGCAGTGCACCAAAATTCAACTGGCTTCCTGTTGATCTAATGTTTAGAGCGTAGAATATAGTGGGCTTACCATGTTACGTTGTTGCACTTCCCTAACACATTTCTCAGAGTGAAAGTGCTTTCTTAGTAAATAGTTTTGTTATTTAGCAAAGTTCCCCCAAGGATGCCAACATAGACCCAAGGTGGGGATGTTGAATATCTCGTCTTTTAATTCATCAAGACTGGAAGCTTAAGGCCAAAAGAACGGTTTCTGGGGAGTTTCCATCCTTTGTGATGTCCTTTCATTATCTGACTTCACACTGCCACCTTTGGACTTGGTCTCTTATTCCCTGTGTCTGAGGGTAACTAGTAAATTTCAGCAAACTTTATTTAGAGCATCCTGCTTAAGAGGGATGGTTTTGGTGCAAGCTGACCCAACTTCTCCACATCTGTGGTAACTTTGTAAGATTCAGATCATAATTGGAGGGGGTGTGTGTGTGTGTGTTTTGGAGTGCTGAAACCCAGGACCGATAATTGGACTTTCTTAAAGGGTTCTTCTGGTTATTAATTTAGATAATACAATGGCCCAGAAAGCATTTAGCACACTGATTGACATACACTAAGCTCTCAATAAATATTAACTATTATCCTTAGAGGCAAGTCCTAGATTTAATATTTTATTGGAAAACTTTGGGTATATAGTCCAGGCCCAGGGTATAAAGTTCTTTGTTACCCAATTTTTGAATACCTATGTAGTGATTAAACATGCATGGTCTCTTCCCTTGAATTAGTGTAAAGGTCCACAAAGTAAAGGTAAAGAGACATTACCACAGCTGCTCAGGCCCTCAGCTTCACCTGGGTTTTTCAAGACCTCCCAGAGCAGGCATTTGGCACTTAATCATAGCTCAAATGGTATGTGTGATTACTGCAGCATTGGCTAGGTTGTTGTGAGAGCCTTGCAGGTGGGCTGTACCTTGCCTTCCTGCTCGGGGTCCTCTCCCTCCCCTAGCACAGCTAGGACACAGTGGTTCCTGAATGAATCTTAGCAAGTCCGGAATGCTGCACTACTTGCCATGTGGCATTCAGTAGATGAAACTATTACCTTTTCCCCTTCCAGAAGGGCATTTTTCAGAAAAGTAGAATAGAGATTATTCTACAACTTAACCTACGTGTTCAGTGGTCTAAGGCCTATCAATAGAAAAATAGCAATTCACACAACTGGCTAAAGGGAGGAGGAGTGTAAGTGTGTAAGCTAGATCCCCTTACTCCTTGCCTCTAAGCTGCCTTCTATGAAACCTGATTTCCAGGTTCACAAGTCCTTCTTCTAAATGGCTGTTTCTCCCCTGTCCTAGCCTGCAGTGTACATCAGGATAAAGAACCGGGCCCAGGATGAGTATCTGACAGTCACTGGCAATGTCGCTGACACAAGGGCCACCTCCGTGTGCGTTTCTCCCTATAGCGGGAAGACAACTCAGATCTGGCACTACTGCCGAGGACTCTTTAAATCCAAGGTAAGCAGGCACCCCACGGACTCTGTACCCCACCTTTTGGCCTTTGTGTTTTTTGTTTGTTTGTTTGTTTTAAGCCAGAATCTTGCCTAATCAAATGGCATTATAAAATAATGCAACTTCCTAGAAACACTCTGTTGCATGATTATATCAATACTGCCACGTAAGGGTACCTGGGTGGCTCAGTCTTTAAGCGTCTGCCTTCAGCTCAGTTCATGATTCCAGGGTCCTGGGATCAAGGCTCACGTCAGGCTCCCTGCTCTGCCAGGAAGCCTGCTTCTCCCTCTCCCACTCCCCCTGCTTTTGTTCCCTCTTCTCTGTCTCTCTCTGTCAAATAAATAAATAAAATTAAAAAAAAAAAAACCTGCCATATTACTAAAGCTTTTAACTTAGAATGTTAGAAAATTCATCTAGAAAATTCAATTTCTGTTTCAAAGTAAAAACTAAGGTTATCACATACTATGGCTCTGCCTAAATGATGCTTTAAAACCAGTGACAACTAACTAGATCCAACTGGCCATTGTGCTCTTGTGACACATTCCTTTCTCTGTGGTCCAGATAAAGTCAGCTGTTTGTGATTCTAAGCATCTTGAAACTATCACTTTCACACTATCCAGTGAAGTAGTACTATAGAAGTTGTTACTAAAAAGCTTAGAAAATAAAGTTTACATTTCTTTATGACGCCTCCATTACATCTGATGTTCTGGGGAAGAGAACACCAGTTTTATTATGTCACCAATGGACTTTCTCCTTTTGTCTCATCAACACAAATGAAAAGCACTTCAAAGTAATTATTATATGGCTATTTGGCACATCATCCAATGCTTTTATAAGAAAACCACACTCAGGGATGCCTGCGTGGCTCAGTCAGTTAAGCATCTGTCTCTTGATTTCAGCACAGGTTTTGATCTCAGGGTCGTGAGTTCAAGCCCCATTGGGTGTGGAGCCTGCTTAAAAAAAAAAAAAAAAAAGAAACCAAGGTCCACCTGATACATTTATGCTAACAGAGACTTAATATTTAATTGTAATTCAGCAAATCTTCATTGACCATCTGTTGCCAGATGCACCTCTACTTCCGTGGGTCTATGTCTGTACCGTCTCCTCCCTGTAGCCCTAAAGACAACTTAAGCAGGTGGTGAAATTGTAACTATGCTGGACAGTCTTCTCTTTTAGATCAGAGCATGTAAAGGGACCCAGTTCACTTGACTGGAGCTAACACAGTACCATCAATCTGCTTCCTAACCTTTAGGCCAGTGACACATGCCTCGATGTGATTGGAGGCCGGGACACCCCCGGGGCTAAAGTGGCTCTGTGGACCGAACACGGACAGTTCCAGCAAAAGTGGAGGCTGAACAGAAATGGCACCATCAGCTCCTATCTCAGCGATCAACTTGTCCTGGACGTTAAAGGTGGGCCTTTGACGAAACCCAAAATTTTGTGTTCCTGGATAGAATTTTAAGTTCCCAAACTCCTCCTCCTGGGTAAAAGAAATCCTGATGCACAAAAGAAATACTAATTCATTTCTACTTACTCTTGAAAAAAGATACACTGTTTTAACAAAACTTGGATCAAGCAGGAAAAGCCCAAGGACAAAGTCTGAGGTTTTGTTCATTAGGACAATTGTAAAATTCTCATTTGGTACATGATCTTTGAGAACAATTCTAAAATTAAAGCTTCATCAGCCATAAAATGTCTCATTTCTTAGAAATCTCTTTTTGCCATGAATTGCTGTAGTCTTTAAAAGCCCTCACTTAAAATTGATGGTAGGTATCATTTAAACTTGGTTTGGAATTGAGCAAGGTCTGGGCTCTTGCTTTAATTGGCTTAGTCACAGCCACTGTCCTTGTGGAAACAGAAACAATGCCTGACGTTCAGGCCGAGCTCTGCTCTCCAAGCACTTTGCTCTCCAGCATTGCATTGTTGGGCACATGGCTTTTGCAGTCAACTGTTTTACCTCTTAGCTTTTCCATTTGAATCATACTGTGGTCTGATTTGAGGTTAATCATAACTAAGCTTATTTAATAAACTCAGCTTCCCACTTCAGGCTGCTTTGGAAATGAAGTCTTAATCCACCACACAGTGGGCTGAATACTGTTGAGCATCTGTGTGAACAAATAATCTTTTCTTTTGGAATTCCCATTTTAGGAGGAAATTATTATGACAAGACTCATGTAATTGTAAATCAACCCCTGGAGGGAGAAGAAACACAGAAATGGGACATTGAAATATTGTGAGAGAATCTGCACCATCTCTAGAAAGAGCAAAGAAGGAACCTCACATCCCTCCGAAAGGAAGTTACTTATCCTCATGGTCCTACATCACTAAGCAGAATGTTTTTTTCCAGCTTCTAAGACCATTGGCTCTTAACCATGGAAACACTCAAGTATTCTTACCAGTTGTGTAGTGTCCTGTGAAAAGCATGTTCTGATTTCTGCAAAAGGTTCTAGTCCTGCTTGGTCTCCAGTGTGTGGTGAGCAAGTTCCCTCAAGTGTGTGTTTTCTCACCTATCCACCGGACACAAGTCCTGTTCCTGTCATTGTAGGACATGGTGACTGTCAGCCTGTATTAGCTATTAACATCCTAGGAGACGGTATGTGAGGGCTAAGCACAGGGAAACAGATTCCTTTAGGTCAAGTCATCCTTTTGCAAGAAGATGAATAATTTTTTTAGCAGTGCCTGAAAACATATTTATTAATAAAGCTTCCTATTAAGCTGCTGTATTAGGTAAGCCTTAAAGGTTCTTTTCTACTGAGGCTTTTATAACTGAAGCACCCTTAAGTTTTTGTACTTGTAACTGACCCCAGGGAAGGACCTCAGCTCTGTTCAGGAAGAAGGTTCGAATACTGGTGTATTTTCTACGGCCAAACTAAAAAAGCACAAATAACTTGTGATCATCCTCGCTCTCTTTAGTAATAGACGCCCTTCAGGTGACAAGACTAACCAGTGGTCACCTGTCCTGGTGCTGAGACCTCACCCTAGATTTTGCCTGATCCTGCCCTCAAGGAGTTGTTTAGTCACATTTTTCTTTATCTGCCTGAAGTAGTAAAGGGAAATTTTAAAATGTTTAAATTAAAACCAAGCAGTATTGGAGCCTTGACTATACCATTTTACTTAATGGCTGAAAATTCCGTTTTTCATTAACATTTTTTAAGCAAAATCAGGTAGGATATCAAGTAATCATTACCACCTTTAAAAATTATACAGTTCTTAAGTTTAAAACCAACTCAGGAGGGAAAAATGCTTAAGTTGAGACAACTGTTCCCTTTGTCCCAAACTTTTACCAAAAAGCAGAAAACTGCTCTATTTTTATATAGAAAGATTAAATACTTCAGTGATATTTTTAAGTATCAACCTATGAGCACTTTAGAATGTAAAATAACAGTGAATTGTTTAAATGCAAAGACCCACTATTTTGAGCATTTTTTATAGAGACTTGGTCTTTCCATGTAAATACTGAATGTTTTTCCTTCAATCTCAGGCTCTTTGTCATCTTTGAAGCAGCATCTATAAAACTCACATATGCCCATAGATGTGAGCCCTTTCATTAGTGTGACAGTATTTAATGAAACTTATGTTATCAGGGTAACTTTATTTTAATAGGAGGGAGGGGGTTGTGTATACATGAAGGTATGTATATTTTCATTGTAAAAAACCAATTTAAAATTTTTCTTTGTGTTAATTGTTTAAAATATTTTTGTAGGGCCAATGAGGCTCTTTAGAGAAGTTGTTTCTTCTAAAGAACAACGACAAAGCCAGGTAACGACCTTTAAATTTCAATGATACATTTATTGGAGTTGTGCCTTTTCTACCACACTGGATTAAATGAGTTTGCCAAAAGTACGGTTTTGTTACTGAGAACACCTTTCTTCTGTGTGCCTAACTCCCTGAAACAGGTACGACTCATGTTATTAGAAACACAGGTGAGGAAAACTGGTGTAAGACCAGGTCAGTCCCAGTCGACTGACTCAAAACACCACATCAATCATTGCTCTTCTTTGCACATGTGTGTGTCTGGGAGATGGTACACCCTGGATTCTGGGACGGCACTAGACTACCTGGATTAAGCATTCTGTCCAGAGGGATAACACCAGGTTTTCCTTTTCCTCATCTGTGGTAAGTTTCAGGTCCTTGACAGAAATAGCTGAGTGGTCCCAAATTTGCTTCAGTGCATCCATATGTGATAAAGGGAAGCGAAGTCCATGGGACTGAAAAACGATAAACTAGTCAGATGAAAAATATTAAAGTGGTATTTTCATAATAACTTGTACAGTTTTCACTATTTTTGGTAGCCTTACAACTAGATAATGTATAGAATTTGCCAATTCCCACATAAAAACTCAGACTTCACAAAATGTCTCCGACTTTATATCCTAAGAAATTAGTCATATGAAGTGCTTCATATTTATATTACACATTTCCTACCAGGCTACCGGGTCCCAGCTCGTATCCTTTAAAGCTGGTATATGTGTATGTATATCACAGAACTGTCTGACTTAATCATCCCTGTGCAAGGGCTCTGTCAATTGTGTGAAACATTAAGCCCATGTTGCAGTCACAAGAAAGCACATCCCCCATAAATTAAAGGTAACACATTCTTCCCAGCCATCACCAAATCATAGGAAAGACATTTTAGGTTGGAACAGACCTCTGTTTCCTCATTTCCCATCATGTGTGTCTCTCTCCTATTCTTCAAGGAATGATAGATGTAAACCATCTTTTTCTGCGTTTCATCCTTAAATAAAAGGTAAGAGTTGTCAACAACACAGTATTGAGGAGGTCAACACAAGGAGGGTTCTCCAAAACAAAATTCAACACCAAGAATCTTTTTGGCACAAAGTTAGAATATATATATATATACACACAAACTATATCCCTCAGATTACTATTTGTATATAGCAAATAGGCACTAGTCTTTTTTTAAGATAAAACTGTAGCTTGTAGAGCATCATCAGAAATGCGACTTAATGAAAAAGCAACTACTTACATATCAGCTTATCAATGAAACATTCAAGTTTCATTTAATCCAGCCAGCACTTTTTTTATATCCATATATGATATTCCCAGTTATAAGCTGGCAATTTATGAACACCACAGAGTGAATACTACCTCTTGAGAAATACCGGCTATGGGATCTATAAAAACTTCCAATTACTGTAGACTCCTGTCCATCCATCCTTGTCACCTCTTAGATAAGGGTTATTAGGATTTTTTTTTTTTTTAAAGAATACAAGAGAGTTTTGAGGTTTTCTATATATACTATAAACCAGTCCTGTCCAGGTGTGACCCTGATGGCTGTGACAGTCTGGTTATGCACACATCTAGCTCCCCTAACTCTCAGCCCCGCCAGTCACTACTCATGGAGTACCTCCCAAGATGGCTGGCCAAGAGCAAGAAGGTGAAGCCATAGCTCGAGGTCCTTAGGATTGTGCAGGGAGCTTTAGTAATAAATACGGAAGCTGTAACCCAGATCAAGCCAAGCCCAGGAATTTATCATTTCTAAAAGTTTTCCAGTTGAGTCTAGGATCAGTATGCCAGTTTTAGGAACCATGGGGCTAGGTGGCAAGGTTATGGATATAAATTTTCTTCTCCATGTCTAGAAGATAGAACATCAACAAAATCGTATATATGACAGACTGGGCAAGGTACAGGATGGGAGAGTGCATGAGGGAGGTGCGTGAACAAGGAAGGGTCTGCAGTTGTCTGAGCAAGTGCAGTATGGCCTGAACCAGGAGGCAGAGACCAGGCATCCATCACCACATGAGGGAAATGAAGGAGGGACCTGTGGGCATGCGGGCCCACCACCAGTGCCCAACAGGCAGGCATCCTTGGCATAGTGAGATCTGGGCACCCTCTGATGTAAAGTCAGGGCACTACGTTAGGAGGACAGACAGCTGCCCAGTGGGTCTGAAAAGGTAGGGGCCGTCTGTTAGTTTGATAACCTGAGGTCTGTGATGGAAATGTCCTGGGAGGAGAAGAGACCTCCTCCCCTCTGGATACTCACAGATTGATCCTGATCCGGCCCTACTGTGAGGATGGCGTGGTCTTTGAACTGCAATCTCACTGTGCTGTCCAACCTTGGTAACTGTCCACCTAGAAGACCCAGAGGGGGAAAGCCAGGCTCAAACTTGTGTGCAGTGAATCCAAATGTGGGGTGCCTTCCAACTCTAGTATCGGCTTACCCCCATATTTATAATGATACTGAAGTATAGTTTACAACCTTACAGAGCTCATTCTTACAGATCTAAATCGGGCCACAGAAGCAGAGTACCTTCTGCACCCAACCCTGGCTTCCCCAGGTTCCAGCCTCCGTCTGCTGCTTGCTCTATGTGTCAAGCCCAGTAGTACAAGTGAATTCATAACCACATCACCTCACCAAGGACTAGTTGTGTAATCCTAGAAACTTACCCCATCCATGGAGATCCAGCATTGTGTTATGAAAGCCACCTAATTAAGCTCACAGAAAAAAAAGTATTTTCCAAGTTGGATTTAACTTTGTACAAAAGTTACCCACTAAAAAGAGACCAGACTTATGGGGTCATCTGATTGAAGCAGAATCTCGAGGGAACATAGGGTTACAGACTCTACCAGCTAAGACAAGGAAGAGTTCCGGTAAGATATTCTGTGCCATAAGCTGATATTTAGAAAACTGTTTTACTAAAGATTAAAAATACATATGTTGGTAAAAATCTATTTTGAACAGGTGCAAAAACAAATCTAAACTTCCCCAAAAGATGATACTAAAATTATAAAGTGGAATCAATGTTAAAGGTGACTTTATAGATTGTCTTATTTTAGTGGGTCTCATCCATGAGAAAGGAAGCGTTTAATAAACCTTAGTAAAAATAATCGTCTCAACTCTACAGAGAAGGAGAAAAGCAGCAGGAGAGCTGGCCTGGCCCTCACAGCCCTGTCTCAGTGTTCTCCTGCTGAACACAGACCGTTCCACAGAACACCAACATTCAACAAGGCTACTCTGAAAGGGCGAGGCAAAAGCAAGACCAGTCCAACATCATGTCAGAACTCAGGCGAAAGCAATACTGTCCAAACCTCAAAAATGACCCAATGCCCCTGTCCTGCTGATCTCCCTTACTGCCTCCTCAGCCTCATTTCATCCCTCCTGCCTAAACAAGACCCAAACAGACTCCTTATTTTCTGACGGCATCCATCCCAGAACAAAATCCTGCTTTCTCAACCCTCCTGAAAAATCACCTAACTCAAGCTATAAATCTAAATCCCTCCAACAATCTTCTTCTGCGATGCCCCATGCCCCACAATTCCCGGCAGTGTGTGGTCTAAATTCCTCTGTCCCGCTGTGGGAGTGTTGTACTGATGGCCTGCTATCACCACCTATCCAGAAGGGTTAGGTCGTTTGCAGCCTACACTGGTCACAAAATAGTCACTTGGAACTCTAGGAATGTTAGTGACAATCTTGGGCATTCTTACATTTCACCCATCCGTGAAATAATCTTGCTGGAATTATTTTAGTGTTCAAGTTCTTAAAACTTCCTGAAGATGGTGAATACCAGAGTGCCCATAAATACACAGATTTCTCACCCACAATCACAGGGCTCTTTCTCCCCATCATTCTGGGATGCAGGTTCTTTACAAAAAGACTTGTGAGATGCAGGATCCCTAAAGCTACAGCACATCTCATCCAAACGTAACATGCTACAGATAGATCTAGGTCCACCTTAATTCTCAACTGCTGCTCACTTTCCACCTGTCCAAAGAGGAGCCCATCCAGGAAAGCCTTGAAATACCCCACCTGGTGTTGAAAGTTCTGCTGGGTCTCCCATATGGTAAGGAGGGAGTCTGTTCATAACAAAATCCTTCTTCATGTCAGCTGAAAGCAGCTCTTTGGTGCCCTCCAGCCGGTCGGCAAGGGTCCTCAGAAAGCCACTTAACCTTCTCCTTGCAACAGCCGTGGCGTCCACCTGCTAGAAACAGAAGCGAGTCCTGGCCCAAACTCCAGCAGGGCTTCCCGCGCATGTCCTGGTCTCCAGAGCAGCCCGTGGAGCATCATCAGCCGGCATGGCCAGTGGGGCTCCTACGCAGGTCTTGCTCCTGTGGACTGAAGCTATGGCTCTCCCAGTCACGGGACTCACTGATTCAGCCACTCCCTCAGCCGGCGTTCCCACCCTGCCCTCTAGCGCCCCCACACAGTCTACACAACAGCCTCAGCCCTTCGGCTCCCACATAACGTGCAGCGCCATGGTCCCTGCAAACCAAGCAGCGATGCAGGCAGTGCAGGAGGAGATGAGCTTGACTCCAGTGGGAAGAAAGATCCTGGAGTCCAGAGGAGGCAGGCCACAGCTTCTGCTCTCCTCCCCCGCCCCCCCAAGTCTTTACTCCTTACCAGGAGCAGCTGCCGGGGTATGCCAGCCCGGAACTCCAGATCTTCCTTGGCAGTGTCGAATACAAGCCCCGAAATGGTGTCCAAAAGGAAATCTCCCCACGAACTGCAACATGCACCCAGAAAGAAAACTGTGTACACCCACAGAATCTACATAAAACACTGATTACTAGTAAATCCCAAAGCTACAAACTACATTCTGACTCCCCAGGCATAGTGAGTTCCATTAATTGGACATTACTCAGCACAAAAAAACTTGAAGGCCTTCATCAATCACACTGCTTCTTCCTGTCCCCTTTCCCAGACACTCATGTGGAAAGTTAGAAGGTGGGAAGCTAGGCTTTAATTCATGACTTCTCTTAAAAGATACCACACAATCCTATACAGGTGTAAGTAGGAAGTTCAAGGGCCTAATTTATTAATGTTTTCAGTTGTAACACAAATGTCTATGAGAGGCACTCTGTAGGAAATTTTTAACAATCACAGGACCTAAAAAATAGTTTATGTTAAAAAATTCCAAAAGAAATAAATACTAAAAAAAGAAATTTTGGGGTAACAGCAAAATCCCTGGACTGTGTAATTATCTGAACTGTTACATATTACATTTTTTTCCCTTATAAAAGAGGGACACTCTTCCTCGGTGAAATATCCAACATCAATAATTTCAAAACAGTCAATATGCAACTTGTTAAACTCTAGCAGGGCTAGAAGGGTAGAATCCAGTGGCCAAAAATAACATCTAGGGATGAGCATCAGTGTTCAATTACCTGAATTTGTCTGGGCCATTTACAGTTGGCGCACTCCTAAATGTGTGCCACTGTAGAAACGCTCTGTGGGGTTGCTCTCTTTAAATATTTCTAGCTGTTTAAAATCTTCCCTCAGTATCACCAGATTTCAAATAGCTGGCTATGTGCAAAAATGGGAATTCACAGCATGACTTTTGCTTCTCACTCAGTAAGCAAAATTAACACTTTTATGCTTCCTTCCAAAAAAGTGTCAGAAGACAAAAGTCCCATCAGCAGCACTTTTCCTAAGATGTCTACCATTTGGTGTCCTCACACTTGGCAACTTAATGTTACACCCAGCCTCACATCTGACTGAATGAGCCGCCTCCTGGAGATCTTTTACCAGCACAAAAAGAAGCTCTTCTTTTGCAGGGTCATAGGTGAAATTGTGCGGCAGTTGCTCATGAAGAGGTCATTGCAGTTAAACTGAGCTCTGTGCTCTTGTTAGTCAGAATGGATCTTGGGCCAAAATTTGAGATTAATATCTCTTGAGGGGTTTACTTTGGCAAAACAGTCAAATTAACCTGCTGCTGTCCCAGATCCCAGACACTCCCAGCAACTGACCTTTGAGAGGGTTTAGGGAAAGGCCCCAATCCTCACCGTGCCAGTACTGTCAGGGGCACAGGGACATCTCTGGGGAGCAATGGTTCCTGAGTTCCAGTTTGTCCCATTGTAGCTCCAGCACCACTGATAAAGGCACAGGTCAGCGTCTGACCTGAGACTCCTCAATCATGGTGCCTGTCCACCTCCCCCGCTGACCAGAGAAGGCACGTGTGGGACCCAGGGGCAGCCCACCAAATCTTCACTCTTGGGATTGGAAAATAGTTTAGCAGCAGTAGAAGCTATTAGATCCAGGGAGATTAAGGGAGATCAGATGAGTAACTGATGACGGCTTATGGATGAGTCAATGGTATGAGCAAATAGAAGACGAGGAAGGAAAACAAGTGCACGAAAAGCCACTGACTAGAACACTAGTTGGAGGCATCAAGTGAATGCAAAAGACAGAGAATCCCAGAATGGGGGAGTAGCTTAGTCACATTAACGGCAGGACACCAGAAGCTACACAGACACCCACAGGGCTAAACTGGCCACCGAGGCCCAGAGCTGCTTGACACCCACTGTGAACTTCTGGTTCCAGCCTCCCTGGGGTTGGCTCTTCTCCAGTTCTTACGACCCCACTCCCCCCATTTTTCCTGCTCTTCTTGAGCCTGCCGTGATGACCTTCTGTTCCTGGCTATGCCTAGTGACAGTGAGAAGAGCATTTTTCATAAAGGAAGCATAACACAAGCTTTGGCCTACTTGTGGGCAGGGACTACGCTAACTATAGGCCAGGCTCCAGCTAGTTGCTTTGGTCAGCCTCTCAAACACATGGGTTCATGTCACCCAGAAAAGCCAGATGAGGAAGAAGTCATGCTTGCTTGTTTTGCAAGTTATGGCTCTGAAGGTAGGAAGGGACCTGCTGTCCACTGAGACTGGGATGCCGCTCCTACCCTGACCGTCTGACCCACCTCTGCTTCCTCAGCCTTTAAGACTCACTCAGGCTTCATTTCTGAAGCCTTCCCCGTGCTGCTCAGGAGTCTCCTCTGCACACCCATGATGGAGTTATCCCACGGCTAACTATTTCCTGGTCCGTCTCCCCTCCCACCACCACTTCCAGAGCGCAAGTTCTCTCTAAGCGCCTTCAGTCCCAGGCCGCATTCCCAGCAACTGCACCGGGTCTGGTGCCTCCACACTGCAGGGCGGCGACGACTGGCAGGTGCTAGGAAGGTGGTTGCTGGCAGGAAACTGCTCACAGGGAGGCCGCTGCCGCCCAGGTCCTGTGAGGCGGCACTCACCGAAATGGAACATGGTTTTAATGAGAACTGTGTTCAGCACATGTGCTTTTAGGTCTCACTGTTCCAGACTTCCTTTCCTACTCAATTTCATGAACTTTATAAAAAGTGGACCCCTTAAAAGAGATCTGGAGGTTTCAGTGCATACAGAGTTTCTGTGTGGGGTGATGAAAATGTTTTGGAAACAGTGGTGATGGTTGCACAACAGTGTGAATATAATTAATGTCACCAAATTGTACAGTTAAAAACGGTTAAAGTGGCATATTCTATGTTATAAATACTTAACTGCAATAAGAAGATGTTAGAGAGGCCACAAGCCCAGCCTGGCTTCACTAACACAGCACCACACAGTTGCGGTTCTCCTCATGGGGCAACTCCCAATGTTCTATACAGTCAGGCTCAGGATGTTCCCAGGAGGAACCCCAGATGGGCCCGCGCCATGGGCAGGACTCTAAAGGAACTGGAAGTTAGCAAGGGAGCCTAAAGGAAACCCCTGAGGTTGGATAAACAGGATAGCAGTGGCCAACCCCTTCATTCCTTTCAGCATGTGGCTGCCACGGGCCACAACTTGAGCTTCCCTGGGATGGACGGCTGGGAGGACAGTGTTTACTTGTTCTGGTAGGTGCTGATGGTCACGTGAGTGGAGTGGGCCAGCCCTGGAGGAGTGTCCGCTTGATGAATGGTCCCTCTGGGAAAGTATAGGAAATCACCTGGCTGAAGGAAATTAAAAAAAAAAAAAAAAAAATGAGAGAAGGGAGTTAATAAGAAGGGTGTCTTTTCAATTCTCTATGTCGTAAAGAGACAAAAATGGGCTCTGGGTTTCAGTCTTCCATTCTAGAAACCTACTTTGTGATTCCTGAGGTGGTCTGTGTGCTGGGCTCCTGAGGTCCCACTAGTCTAGCTTCACCATGCCTGTGAGCCTGTCACTGTGAACCCCAAACCTGGAGAGGGTTTCAGTACCCACTTTCTTTACTCACAAGCTAAGAGCAGGTACGCTGAAACTGTCCTGCCCCAATCCAGGGGTCAAGCAGGTGCCACCCGGGGAGCCTGCACCCTCCCCTCTCTACCCTTTAGGTGGTGAGTGAACAGGAGGAGCCTTAGACTCAAACAGACATTGCCACTTACAGGCCAGTGACCCCAGGAAATTACTGAACCCCCCTAAGCCTCAGCTCTTCCACCTATAAAATAGAGGCACTGGCCAAACAATCAGAGACTTATTTTCAGGATTAAAGGAGATGCCATCTCTAGAGCTCCTAGAGCCATGACGGCAGGAGGTTGTACTGTAATTACTCTTCTACTTGCCACCCCCCGCCCTCACCAGCAAGTTGGTGAGCTCTTCTAGGCAGGGTCAAGGTCCTTTATGTATTCCCCAGAGCCTAAGCCACCAAAGCATCAGGTATAAACAGAGGCTCAATAAATGTTTAACCCTTCACTTGAACCTAAAAACTAGATGTGAGGGAAGATTAGTCACTCTCTTGGGCAGGTGAACCTCTTCTACTCTGTCCCAGGTGTCGCCCAAGCCAGGGGACAGAAGTATCCTTCCTAAATCACTCCAGAGGCTACACCCTCCCTAATCCCACCCGGATAAAAAAACCCCAATAACTGCCACTACAGGAAGTAGTCGGCTCACTGGTGAAGAGCATGGGCCTTGCAGAGGCAGCTCAAGAAACAGCAGATTTAAAACAAAACAAAACAAAACAAAACAAGACAAAACTTTTCTTAATGTTAAGATTTTCCTTAAAGCAAGAAACAATATTCAATTAAACATATTCGTGAGTGCTATCTCGGTGGCTCATGCACCCTGAATGACGCCAAGCTGACGGGGAAATTACTCCTTCAAGCAAATGCTTTACTCACAATGACACCTATCACTCACTCACTGTCTCTGCACCACCCCTCTGAATGAGACCTTCATTTGTGCATTTATTCATACCACAAACATCTGATTAACCAATCTCCATCCTCTTCCCATGCCAGGCACCATGCTAGGCACTGAGGATAGAGTGGTAAACAAAACAAGGCCTGCCCTTTGGTAGTTCATTCAAGACAAAAAGCAAACATTTGAGGAGAAAGAAGAGTCAACGGATACCATAAAAACATTCTAGTGGAGCAAGGCAGATAAAGCAGTAAATAAATAAGGTCCAGTGGTGGTAAATGCAGTGAAAACGAAAGAAGCAGGAGGAGAGGAATGAAGCATATGAAAGTGGGGGGGCAGGGTGTGCCTGGGGTAATGGGTGCCATTTTTAATTCAGGATGGGCACTGAAACCTCACTCTGCACAATGACATTTCAATTGAGACTTTAGGAAATGAGCAAGCCAGCATGGGACCACCTGGGCAGAAAAGATTCCAGGGAGAGGGAAGAGCAGCACAAAGGTCCTGAGGTTGAAAATGTGCTTGGCACCTTTGAAAAGCATTGGTCAACGTGATAGAAGAGTAGTGAGGGTGGAAATGATGGGAGATGAAGTGAGAAGGCAGCAGAGGGGCCAGATGACAGGGCATTCTGGGCTGTTTTAAGGATTTCGGCTTTTTTTTTTAAGGATTTCGGCTTTTATTCTAGATTTAAAAGAAAGGGCAAAGAGTTCAATGGCTCTCAAAAGGAGGTCTGGGCAAAGGGTCCAATGGAACTCGAAAGGATCATATGGTTGAGACGTCAGAAAAGTCTGCAATGGGGATACCAAATAGGAGGTTTTTGTATAGATCCACATCCAAGGGTTTTATCCTGAACAAGCAGGAAAATGGAAAGCCAGTTACAGGAATGGAGGCTAGGGACAGGGTAGGAAATGGGAGTTTGCTTTGCAGAATATTAAATTGGCAATACCTTTTACCTTTTTAGAGAAGATATTAAGTAGGTAGCTGGATATAAGTCTAGAGTTTAGATATGTAGGCTAGAGACAGAACATAGCACAGAAAATACGACAGTCTAGAGGGAATTTAAAACCATGGGGGTAGGTATGGATTGAGGAAAGAGGTCCAGGAAATAAGCCCTGGCACCCTAACTTTCAGAGACGCAAAGACTGAGGGAAAAAGAGCAAAGGAGAATGAAAAAAAACAGCCAGTAGGTGGGCAAGAGAAGAGAGAGTGGCATCCTGGAAGCCCAGTGAAGATGGCAGGAATGACCCACTGTGTCCAGCAAAGCTGACAGGGGGCTGCTGAGATGCAGACTCGGCGGAGGTAAGCACTGTACTGGTCTTGACAACATGGAGGCCCCCAGTAACCTTGGGGAGAATGGTTATGGAGGTATGGTGGAGAGAAAAGCCTGCTGGGAGGAGTGCCCGAGAGCAGGAGAGAAGACCAGGAATGATGACAGGGTCCCTACTTGTCTACGTCCTCACCCCGGGCACCTATGAATATTTAGGGCACATGGACAAGGCCAATGAAGGCTGCTGGCAGGGAAATTATTCCAGATTATCCAGGCAGGTACTTAAAAGTGGAAGAGGGTATGGCAAGAGAGAACCAGAGAGAGCAGTGGGAGAAAGGCGAGGCTCTGCATTGCTGGCTTTGCAGATGGAGAAGGGGCCATGAGCCAAGGAATGCAGGCGGCATCTGGAAGCTGGAAAAAGCATGGAAATGAATTTTCCCCTAGAGCCCCTGGAAGGAATCAGTCCTGCCAACACATGATTTTAGCCAAGTGAAACCAAATCCCTTTTGTACTGCTGAATTGCACAACTCTAAGTTAATAAATGTGTGTTGTTTTAAGCCACTGAATTTGTGAGAATTTGTGGGAATTTGATAAGCAGCAATAAATATGTTGACATAGAGCCATCTCTTCCAAGGAGTTTCATTACAAAGAGGCATTGAAACATATTTTTTAATTCTTACAACCTACAAGGTAAATATTATGATCTCCTTTTCAAAAAGGGAGAAACTGAGACTGAGATAAATAAGATGCCCAAGAATGCACAGCTCTTAAGTAACAGCAGCTGAATTCAAACCTAGGTGTGTCAGATCCCCAAACCAGAGAGGTGTTTCCATTGTAGGAGGGGTCTTCATCCTGAGACCTGGGTTTGGTGACCCTCACTGTGGCCTTCATGCCCTCCCCACCCAGAGTGACTCAGCTTCTCTGTTTCATACACTGGGCATTTACACAAGATTTCATTTGAAGAGTATCACTGATTTAAACCCCACACGTATACAGATTGCAACTTGGATAAAAACCCATGGTACACAATGCTTGTTTCTCCTCCCAGGAGACTCGGGGCTGCTCTTAATGAACTGAGATAGGATGGGTATGGTTAATGGGCATCACCACACCTCCTCCCCGTCTCCCAGCACTGCCTCCCAGAACCCACAGCATCTATACCTGAAGACCACTAAGAAGACCCTTCTTGGGCACATCAAGTAGCCAGCCATCAGGCTAGGTAACTCAGCCCTGGCCTCAGACACCATGGACAGCTTAGTCTATGGCCTAAAAATAATCAACCAAGAGCCTATTAAACATGCATCACCAAGAGAGAGGGTTGGTGAACTCTTTCTGTAAAAGGCTCCATAGTAAATAGTTGTGGTTTGCAGGTCATGTGATCTCCATGGCAACCAGCCAACTCTGCGGGTGCGATGTGAATGCAGCCCTAGATGGCAAATAAGAAAGGGATGTGGCTGTGTTCCAGTAAACCTGATTTTCAAAAAACAGGCAACAGGGCATATTTTTGGCCCATGGGCCATAGTTTGCTGACGGCTGCCCAAGAACTTAAAAAAAAAAAAAAAAAAAAAAAAGAAGGTATCTTTAATTGTATTTATTTAAATCTCCTGTAATATAAACACACATCCTACAAAAGGAGATTATTTCTCCCAGTCACAGGCAAACAGGAAAAGCTTTTGAATTCAAGAAAGGGCCATAAAGCATGGAGTAATAACTAATTACAAGTTCAAGACACAAGAAATGCAAAAATAATAACTATATGCAAGTCTATCAGGTTGGTAGACTTTTTGGAATGATTTGAGCTGTTTTATCTTAATTCAACATATAAAGTAGAATTATGGACCTATTCTTATCCCTCTACAATTTTTTTTTTCTCAGAAGTCTCACCTGCTAGGGATAGGCTGTGAGCCCAGCCAGGCTAACTGCTCAAAGACAGACTCTCTATAGCAAGAGGCCAGTGAACTAGTCACCATGATCAAGCCACCTGGCTTCCTGGAGGAAGTTCCTTAATTACTATATGCAAAAGATTACTACTATTCTTTTGGTAACTATACACAGGGAGAAGGCGAGGGAGTTCAGAGAGTCTACTGTACAATCAGGAAGAAAGTGAGTCATGCTAGAATTTCACCAACAAAAAAAAAATAAGGGGTCCCTGGCTGTGCTCTGCCTAAGCAAGCTACAGCCAGGTCCTGAGGGATTTGGTGAAGCCACCTAAGGCCAAACTTCCCGCTTCTACTATTCTACTCTAGAGAAGTTGGTGGTCAGCCAATTCACAATCCATTCATGTTGAACTTGGATTATATTTGGAGACAGGTTGTTTGGAAAATGAATTTAAATTCATTTTAAAACGTTAAATGAATTTAACGTTTCCTCAGTCATTCTACAGGTACAAACACCAAGTCTCCTTTAGAATCTGCACGTGCTGGGGCGCCTGGGTGGCTCAGTGGGTTAAGCCTCTGCCTTCGGCTCAGGTCGTGATCTCAAGGTCCTGGGATCGAGCCCCGCATCAGGCTCTCTGCTCAGCAGGGAGCCTGCTTCTCCCTCTCTCTCTGCCTGCCTCTGCCTACTTGTGATCTCTCTCTCTGTCCAATAAATAAATAAAATCTTAAAAAAAAAAAAAAAAGCTGTGTGTGCTAACGAGCGAGAGCCAGCCCCACCCCACACTCTTGCATATATATTCCCACAGGGACCACTGAACACACACTAAAACCCAAACTGAAACCTGTGTCAGGAGCAGCAGCCAGGACGGAAGTCCCATACCTTCAACGTGAACTCGTGGGTCGGCCTCCCAATCCTGTCCTCGGACTCCACGCTGTACTCCCGGGCCAAAGGCACAGTTGGATGGTAGAGACGCCAGTGTTTCTCTCCTTCCAGCTGCAGGATGAAGACCTACAGAGAGCCACAGGGCCCAGGAGTGTCAGCGAGCTTCCTGACAACTCACGTGGCAGAGTGGTGCTAGGATTAGCCCTCCAAAGTCTCAGATGGATTACAAGTTTCAGATAAAAAATAAAAATGAGAGATTAGTGAGGCATTTCACTCTACACTTAAAAGTTGCCACCGCCAGTTTTCACTTTTAAAAACAGGTAACCATGAGCCCCAATACTGAAGGATATTCATTCTCTTTACTGTAATAAAGCCTCACTGGGTTCTTTATATCCCCCCATCTCCTGCCTTTAAATCTTCCATCAGACAGCTGAAAGCCCATAATCTCCGATGGAAAAGCCAAGCTTCATATATTCCTCAGGGTCTAAAATCCTGAGTATCATCCTTGGCAGACAGGAAAACTTCAAGTTTTTTATTCTTCATTCAGCCAAAGGTATCTCAAAGTTCTGCTTAAAATATTAACAACAAAACCAAAAACTTTTAGGCAATGTATTGGTATGAAAGTGCTTTCAAAGGGGCGAAAAGGGGCTTTTTACTAATAACTCTGTGTTTATAACCTGTCTTAGCACAAAAGGAAAGCAACAGACTCCCTAGGCCAAAGAGTTAACTTGTTTGGCAGCCACATGACAGTGAACCAACACTTGTCAAGGGGCCAGACCTTAAGTGAAACCATGACCTTCATTCAAGCTGCCCTGAGATTTTCACAAATGGAAAAAATTATCTATTTTTGGCAGCTCCAGAAAAAGGACAAAATGAAAGCAGATGTAAGGATTACTTGTGACCTCACTTTACTAAAACTCTTGTGTTGTGAAATTAGAGAAAAAGCCAATCACGCTTTTCTATAGACAGATTCAATAAATACCTGTTCATAGGAGTGTGTAGCTCTTTATATTAGTAAACCTAGGAACCACCTCTCCCCTTTGAGAAGGAGCAGGAAACCAGTTTGGTGGAATTGATCTGACCCAACATCTAGGTGAGGTCAAGATCCTTGGGACCACACAGCAAGAAGGACAGGGAGCTGAACTGAATCCCAACATCTAACTCAGTCACTCACAGTGACTCCTTCCCCGAACAGAACAATTTTCTTCCTCTTACCTCCACATCATCATAATGGGGTGGGAGGCCCTGGGATCCTGCAGGGGTTATGTATACATTCGAGCCAACCAAGGAACCAAAGTAGCATTCTAGCTTCTCCTGGATCCTCCAAAGCTCATCCTTAAAAAGAAAGGAAGGAAGGAAGGAAGGTGGAAGAAGAGGTGAAAAATATGTCAGAAACAAGAGCAAGAACATGTTCTTATTCACTTAGCAAGTCTTTACTGCACAGCTATCATGTTTCAGATATACCTGAAAATTCAGCAGTGAAAGAGCCAATAGCTCTGCCCTCAAGAAGCTTCCATCCTGAAGATGGTGGAGGAGTAGGAGATCTAAATTTCATCGGGTCCTAGGAATTCATCTAGATAGTTATCAAACCATTCTGAACACCTAAAACTCAATAGGAGATCGAAGAAAAGAATAGCAGCAATTCTAGGAACAGAAAAGTGACCACTTTCTGGAAGGTAGGATGTGTGGAGAAGTGAATCTGAGGCAACATACAGGAAAATAGTCCGCGGGGGGAGGGGCCGGCTCCCGGCAAGCGGTAGAGCAGCGCAGCACAAAATCAGAACTTTTAGAAGTCTACTCCACTGAGGGATGTTGCTCCAGGGTGGGGGTGGGAGCGGGAGCCCTCATGGGGACAGTATGGTCTCAGGACCCTCAGGGTCACAGAAAGAATGGGGGTACCTGAATGTGGCAGAGCCCACAGGTATTAGAGTAGGGAAGCTGGCTGCAGAGACGGGGCCGAGGAGTGTGCTCTCACCTCAGGGTTGCCATAAACCATGAGTTCTGGCACCATTGGGTCACTGCTCTTCGAGCAGAAACCCCACAAGTGGCAGATCTGAGGAGACCCCTTCCTTCCCCCTCTGGGAGGAGCAGTGTGGGAGCTCACTGTAGGAATCTGCTGGGTTTGGAGACTCCAAACGGGGCTGTGTGCCAGAGACAGAAACACTTGGTCACAGGCTGGGAGAGCACAGAGTGCAGCTGGAGACCAGGGAGACAAGAGTGATTGACTGTTTTTCCTCTGAGGGTGCAATGAGGAGTGGGGCTCTGAGCTCTTGGCTCCTATGGGGCTAGAAATCTGAGGCCGCTATCCTCATTCTTGTCCTCTAAAGTTGTTCGCAGAGAATTCAGGGAACAAAAGCTACAGAGGCAAACCCACACAGATTACTTAGCCTGGCCCCTGGCAAGGGTGATGAAGTTCCACCTAGGACAAATAAAGACATTTGAGAAGCACTGCAACAGGCCCCTCCCCGAGAAGATCAACAAGAACACCCAGCCAAGACCAAGTTCACGATCAATGAGAACAGCGGAACTCCAGACATAGGGAAACATAGCACATAGAATTCATGACTTTTCCCCCATGATTCTTTAGTCTTTCAAAGTTAAATTTCTTAAATTTTATTTTTTTCTTACTCTATTTTTGTTAATTTTTCCTCTTTCCTGTTTTAACCTTTTAAACTATTTCTGGAAGGTTTAGTTTATTTTAAAATAAACTAACCTTTTAACCTTTTAAACTATTTTATCAATGCCATTTTTAAAATCTTTCTTTTCATTTTTATAATAATATTCTATCCCTTTATTGTATTTAACCTCATTTTTTGTATACATGTAAATTTTACTTTCTTTAAAATTTTGGTATACAGTTTCTTCTAACGGATCAAAATATACCCTAAATCTAACATATGGGTTTCTTCTAGTCTCCAGGCCAATCACACTCTCTCCTTTCTTTCTTTCCTTTTTTCTTTATTCAACCAACTTCTTGTCTTATCAATTCCTTTTTTAGAACCTTTTTTCATTTTCATCTTTACAGTATATTCCATTCCTTCATCATGTTTATTTTTGTATACATATGTTTTTCATTCTTTATATGTTTTCTTTCTATATATGTTTTTCTTTCTTTAAAACTTGGGGAGGCAGTTTCTTCTAACAGACCAAAATACACCCAAAATCAAATGTGTGGCTCTGTTCTTATCATATATATACATATATATAAGCATATATATGTACACATGTGTGTGTGTGTGTATTTTTTTCCTTCTTTCTCCTTTCTTTTCTCCCCAATTTTGGGTCTTTTCTGATTTGCTTAGAGTACATTTTTCTGGAGTCATTGCTACCCTTTTAGTATTTTTTTTCTCTCATTCATCTTTTCCTATCTAGGTAAAATGACAAGGCAGGAAAACTCACCTCAAAAGAAAAGAACAAGAGGCAGTACTGATGGCTAGGAACCTAATCAATACGGACATTAGTAATATGTTAGAACCAGAGTTCAGAATGACGATTATCAAGATGCTAGCTGGGCTTGAAAAAAGCATAGACGATACTAGAGAATCCCTTTCCAGAGGGGGGAAGAAAAAAAACCCTTTCTGGACAAATAAAAGAACTAAAACCTAACCAAGTTGAAATCTAAAAAGCTATTAATGAGATGCAATAAAAAATGGAGGCTCTTAACTGCTAGGATAAATGAGGCAGAAGAGACAAATAGTGATACAGAAGACCAAATAATGGAGAATAAAAAAACTGAAAAAAGAGAGACAAACAACTATTTGACCACGAGGGGAGAACTCGAGAGATAAGTGATACAATATTAGAATAATTGGGATCCCAGAAGAAGAAAAAGAGAGAGGGGGGCAGAAGGTATATTAGAGCAAATTACAGTGCAGAATTTCACTCATTTGGCTAAGGAAACAAGCCTCAAAATCCAGGAGACACACAGAACCCCCCTCAAAATCAATAGAAATAGGTCAACACCTTGTCATCTAATAGTAAAACTCACAAGTCTCAATGACAAAGAGAAAATCCTGAAAGTAGCATGGGACAAGAAGTCTGTAACACGCAATGGTAGAAATATTAGATTGGCAGCAAACAGAGACCTGGCACGCCAGAAAGGATGGGCATAATATATTCAGAGCACAAAAATGAGAAAAACATGCAGCCAAGAATACTATATCCAGCTAGACTATCACTGAAAATAAACAGAGAGATAACAAAACCCAGGACAAACAAAAACTAAGAATTTGCAAACACCAAACCAGTCCTACAGGAAATATTGAAAGGCATCCTCTAAACAAAGAGAGAGGCTAAAAGTAATAAAACAGAAAGAAACAGAGACAATATACAGTAACAGTCACCTTACAGACAATACGATGACACTAAATTCCTGTCTTTCAATAGTTACCCTGAATGTAAATGCGCTAAATGCCTCCAGTCAAAAGACACAGGATATCAAAATGGATTAAAAAAAAATAAGACCCATTGATATGCTGTCTGTAAGAAACTCATTTTAGACCCAAAGACACCTCCAGATTTAAAGTGAGGAGGTGGAAAACAGCTTACCATGCTAACGGACACCAAATGAAACCTGGGGTGGCAATCCTTGTATCAGATAAATTAGATTTTAAGCCAAAGACCATACTAATAGATGAGGAAGGACATTATATCAATCTTAAAAGGTCTATCCAACAAGAAGATCTAACAATTTTAAACACCTATGCCCCTAACATGGGTTCAACCAATTATATAAGCCAATTAATAACAAAATCAAAGAAACACATTGACAATAATATGATAATAGTAGGGGACTTTAACACCCCCCCTTACTGAAATGGCCAGATCATTTAAGCAAAAGAACAGCAAGGAAATAAAGGCTTTAAATGACACAATGGACCAGATGGACATCACAGATATATTCAGAACATTCCATCCCAAAGCAATAGAATACATATTCTTCTCTAGTGCTCATGAAACATTCTCCAGAATAGATCATATCCTGAGTCACAAATCAGGTCTCAAATGGTACCAAAAGATTGGGATCATTCTCTGTATATTATCGGACCACAGTGCTTTGAAACTAGAACTCAACCACATGAAGAAAGTTGGAAAGAACTCAAATACATGGAAGCTAAAGAGTACCCTACTAAAGAATGAATGGGTCAACCAGGAAATTAAAGAAGAATTGAAAAAATTCACAGAAACAAATGAAAAGGAAAACACAACTGTTCAAAATCTGTGGGACACAGCAAAGGTGGTCCTGAGAAGAAAGTATATAGCAATACAAGCTTTTCTCAAGAAACAAGAAAGGTCTCGAGTATACAACCTAACCCTACACCTAAAGGAGCTAGAGAAAGAACAGCAAAGAAAGCCTAAACCAAGCAGGAGAAGAGAAATAATAAAGATCAGAGCAGAAACCAATGAAACAGAAACCAAAAGAACAGTAGAACATATCAACGAAACTAGGAGCTGGTTCTTTGAAAGAATTAATAAGATTGATAAACCCCTGGCCAGACTTACCCAAAAGAAAAGAGAAAGGACCCAAATTAACAAAATCATGAATGAAAGAGGAGAGATCACAACCAACACCAAAGAAATACAAACAATTATTATGAGCTATACACCAGCAAATGTGACAATCTGAAAGAAGTGGATGCATTCCTAAAGGCGTATAAACTACCAAAACTGAACCAGGAAGAAATAGAAAACCTGAATAGACCCATAACCAGTAAGGAGATTGAAGCAGTCATCAAAAATCTCCCAACAAACAAGAGCCCAGGGCCAGATGATGTCCCAGGGGAATTCTACCAAACATTTAAAGAATTAATATCTATTCTCCTGAAACTGTTCCAAAAAGTAGAAATGGAAGGGAAACTTCCAAACTCATTTTATGAGGCATTACCTTGATCCCAAAACCATACAAAGACCCCATCAAAAAGAATTACAGACCAATATCCCTGATGAACACACATGCAAAAATTCTCACCAAAATACTAGCCAATAGTATCCAACAGTACACTAAAAGGATTATTCACCACAACCAAGTGGGATTTATTCCTGGGCTTTAAGGTTGGTTCAATATCTGCAAATCAATGTGATAGAATACATTAATAAAAGAAAGAACAATAACCATATGATTCTCTCAATAGATGCTGAAAAAGCATTTGACAAAGTACAACACCCTTTCTTGACTAAAACTCTTCACAATGTGGGGATAGAGGGCACATAACTCAATATCATCAAAGGTATGAAAAACCCACAGCGAATATCATTCTCAATGGGGAAAAACTGAGAGCTTTTTTGCTAAGGTCAGGAAGACGGCAGGGCTGTCCACTATCACCGCTGCTATTCAACATAGTACTAGAAGTCCTAGTCTCAGCAAAAACAACAAAAAGAAATAAAAGGCATCTGAGTCGGCCAAGAAGTCAAACTCTCACTCTTTGCAGATGATATGATACTTTATGTGGAAAACCCAAATGACTTCACTCTAAAACTGCTAGAACTCATACAGGAATTCAGTAAAGTTTAAGGATATAAAGTCAATGCACAGAAATCAGCTGCATTTTTATACACCAACAGCCAAACAGAAGAAAGAGAAATTAAGGAGTCAATCCCATTTACAACTGCACCCAAAACCATACGATACCTAAGAATAAACCTACCCAAAGAGGCAAAGAGTCTGTACTCAGAAAACTATAAGGTACTCATGAAAGAAATTGAGCAAGACACAAAGAAATGGAAAAACATTCCATGCTCATAGATTGGAAGAAAATATATTGTGAAAATGCCTATGCTACCTAAAGCAATCTATGCATTTAATGCAATCCCTATCAAAATACTATCAATTTTTTTTCAAAGAAAGAGAATAAATAATCCTAAAATTTATATGGAACCAGAAAAGGCCCCAAATAGCCAGAGGAATGTTGAAAAAGAAAGCCAAAGTTGGTGGGATCACAATTCCAGACTTCAAGCTCTATTACAAAGCTATAATCATCAAGACGGTATGGTACGGGCACAAAAACAGACACACAGATCACCGACACAGAATAGAGAGCCCAGAAATAGACCCTCAACTCCATGGTCAACTAATCTTCGACAAAGCAGGAAAGAATGTCCAATGGAAAAAAGACAGTCTCTTCAACAAATGGCATTGGGAAACGTGGACAGCCACATGCATAAAAATGAAACTGGACCATTTCCTTACACCACACATGAAAATAGACCCAAAATGGATGAAGGACCTCAATGTGAGAAAGGAATCCATCAAAATCCTTGAGGAGAACACGGGCAGCAACCTCTTCGACCTCAGCCGCAGCAGCTTCTTCCTAGGAACATCGCCAAAGGCTAGGGAAGCAAGGGCAAAAATGAACTATGGG
>PISX010014092.1:0-54304 GCA_004024625.1 Mellivora capensis | reverse complement strand
GAAATCTTGCCATTCGCAATGACGTGGATGGAACTAGAGGGTATCATGCTTAGTGAAATAAGTCAATCAGAGAAAGACAACTATCATATGATATCCCTGATATGAGGAAGTGGAGATGCAACATGGGGGACTAGGGGGGGCAGAAAAAGAAGAAAAGAAACAAGATGGGATTGGGAGGGAGACAAACCATAAGTGACTCCTTTTTTTTTTTTTTTTTTAAAGATTTTATTTATTTTTTTTTTTGTCAGAGAGAGAGAGAGAGCACAGGCAGACAGAGTGGCAGGTAGAGGCAGAGGGAGAAGCAGGCTCCCTGCCGAGCAAGGAGCCTGATGTGGGACTCGATCCCAGGATGCCGGGATCACGACCTGAGCTGAAGGCAGCCGCTTAACGAACTGAGCCACCCAGCCATCCCCCCATAAGTGACTCTTAATCTCACAAAACAAACTGAGGGTTGCTGGGGGGAGGGGACCGGGAAAGGTGGGTGGGGTAATGGACATTGGGGAGGGTATGTGCTATGGTTAGTGCTGTGAAGTGTGCAAACCTGGCGATTCACAGACATGTACCCCTGGGGATAAAAATTTGTTTATAAAAAATAAAAATTAAAAAAAAAAAAGCAAATGGGCAGAGAACACGAACAGACATTTCTGCAAAGAAGACATCCAGATGGCCAACAGACACATGAAAAAGTGCTCCAAATGACTCTGCATCAGGGAAATACAAATCAAAACCACAATGAGATACTACCTCACACAAGTCAGAATGGCTAAAATTAACAAGTCAGGAAATGACAGATGCTGGCAAAGATGAGGAGAAAGGGGAACCCTCCTACACTGTTGGTGGGAATGCAAGCTCGTGCAACCGCTCTGGAAAACAGCATGGAGGTTCCTCAAAAAGTTGAAAATAGAACTACCCTATGATCCAACAATTGCACTACTGGGTATTTACCCTAAAGATACAAATGTTGTGATCCGAAGGGGCGTGTGCACCCGAATGTTTATAGCAGCAATGTCCACAATAGCCAAACTATGGAAAGAACCTAGATGTCCATCAACAGATGAATGGATAAAGAAGATGTGGTATATATATACAATGGAGTACTATGTAGCCATTAAAAATAAATGAAATCTTGCCATTTGCGACAACGTGGATGGAACTAGAGGGTATTATGCTTAGCAAAATAAGTCAATCAGAGAAAGACAACTATCATATGATCTCCCTGGTATGAGGAAGTGGAGATGCAACGTCGGGGGTTTCGGGGTTAGGAAAAGAATGAGTTAAATAAGATGGGATCAGGAGGAAGACAAAGCATAAGAGACTCTTAATCTCACAAAACAAACTGAGGGTTGCTGGGGGGAGGCGGGGAGGGAGAGGGTTTTAGGATCATGGACATTGGGGAGGGTATGTGCTATGGTGAGTGCTGTGAAGTCTGTAAAACTGGCGATTCACAGACCTGTACCTCTGGGGCTAATAATACATTATATGTTTATTAAAAATTTTAAAAATTAAAAAAATAAAGAAGATGTGGTCCATATACACAATGGAATATTACTCAGCCATCAGAAAGGATGAATACTCAACTTTTGTGTCAACATGGATGGGACTAGAGGAGATTATGCTGAGTGAAATAAGTCAAGCAAAGAAAGTCAATTATCATATGGTTTCACTTATTTGTGAAATATAAGGAATAGCATGGAGGACATTAGGAGAAGGGAGGGAAAAATGAAGGAGGAGAAATTGGAGGGGGAGACAAACTATGAGAGACTATGGACTCCCAGAAATAAATGGAAGGTTTTAGAAGGGATGTGGGGGAGAGGGGTAAGCCTTGTGATGGGTATTAAGGAGGGCATAGATTGCATGGAGCACTGGGTGCTATACATAAATAATGAATCAACTACATCAAAAACTAATGATGTACTATATGGTGACTAATGTAACATTAAAAAAATAGAGATCCACAAATGCATATGCTGTTACCAATGACTCATCTTGACAATGAAGTATAATGTAAATGTCAAAATCTTGCCAAAAACTCAGAGTTTGATGAGACTTCTATGGGGATGTGGACAACTGCCTCATATCTAAAGATAGAATTGGAATAGTTAAAAATTGAAGCTGAGGGTTCCCTGGATGGCTCAGTGGGTTAGGCCCCTGCCTTCAGCTCAGGCCATGATCAGGGTCCTGGAATTAAGCCCTACATCAGGCTCTCTGCTCAGCAGGGAACCTGCTTCCCCCTCCCCCCCGCCTGCCTCTCTACCTACTTGTGATCTCTCTCTGTCAAATAAATAAATAAAATCTTTTAAAAAAAATTGAAGTTGAGAAATAGACAATAGTAGCAATGTGTGCACTTCTAAAAAAAAATTGTGTATCAATGGATTAAGTGAGGTTTTTTGGGAAAATTAATAAAGATCTTAAAAACACCTACAAAAAAACCCTTCAGTTCTTTCATTAGAAAGAAAAAAATTTATAGGTAAAAATGATTTTAAAATATATTTATTCAGAAAAGGGGACATTAATTAGCTATTAAAAGTAACATGAAGGAGTCTAAAATATCATCAGAGTGATAGTAAAACCAAGAACCAAGGGATATAAAGCAATAAGAATCTATGGGAATTTTGCCTTAAAATTTGAGGGATAAAAAGTTACTATGTTTTCAGAAATAGATAATGTCATCAAAAAAGAAGAATAATTCAAATTTGAAGAACACATACACATTCAGATACACACAACTAGAGAAATGAGTGGACTCCTGAAGTTCAGTCACTAAAATAATCTCTAAAATATTGTTAAAACTAGTTAAAATGAATCTATTGAGAAATAAAAATTTTCTATATACCAAACTCAGGAGACCTAGTAATAATTATCTTCAATAAGTTATTTTTCATAATTTCTAATTACCTTCATAATTTTCAGTTAAGTCTATAATTTCAACCAACATTCAGTGAAATAGGGAAGAAATCTATTAGAACACAAATGAATGTTTGCCAATTCATGCTTGGATAGAACAGAAAGGTTAAAAGGTATGAGGACATTTCATTTAAAAAGGCAAAAAAGGGGTACCTGGGTGGCTCAGTGGGTTAAAGTCTCTGCCTTCGGCTCAGGTTGTGATCCCAGTGTCCTGGGATCGAGCCCCGCATCGGGCTCTCTGCTCAGCGGGGAGCCTGCTTCATCCCCTGTCTCTGCTGCTTCTCTGCCTACTTGTGATCTCTGTCTGTCAAATAAATAAATAAAATCTTAAAAAATAATAAAATAAAAAGGCAAAAAAGATTTATGTATAAATACTGGGGATTATGTTAGATGTCTGATTTTCAACTATCATGAAGTTTTAATTCCTTATAGACTCATCGAACTTGTAGGCTGCATTTAAGTATGTTATAAACAATTCAATGGCAGTGAGAGAGAGTGGGGAGAGAGAGAACGTGTTTAATTAGAATTCACCCAAATCAATTATTTAGTAAAAAGGTTTTCTTTCTTTTTTTCCCAAACAGCTGAACTGGGTAACACCTATTGCCTCTTGTCATTTTTTTTAAACTATGTATTTTCACCCTCGTGTCTCCTAAAATGTCACTACCTAAGTCCTGAGTTCATTCATGCCTATAATTTCATTTGCATCAAATTACTAATTGGTAAGGAATCAAGTTACATGGAGAACATAGCTTTACCAGTAAAGTTTGAGATAACAACATGGCAATAAACTTTGCCAATGAACCATTAAGGTATTTCTTTTGGCTAGGAGAGTTTGCAGCTAAATTCCAGAAACATATAAAGCTATTCTTGTAAAGTATATGGCTCATTCAGCAATGCACATTAAACTGAACCACTATAGTATGCTGATTGATCAATAAAGTTTGTGGCTACATTTGTAAAATGTGCAAAAATTAAAACATTTCACTATTTGGTTCACTGAGTTAAGTACATAATGGTTCAAGCAGTATATTATGCATTCGAAGTCAAGCAAATTGTACATTGCAATGTAGTCAACCATGAAAATATACGATTTCAGTGATTAGCTAAGAATATTAAATTTGAAATAAAATTTGTAATTTGGACTGAAAATTATGCAAAATACTAATTAGTCTGAATTTATCTGTCTTCATTTTTAAAAAAACTTTTAATATCTAAGCATTGATGTAACTCGTGATTCTCCTTTGACAACAACATGCTTGTTGGTACATGCACAAAAATGTATTTATTACATTTTTAAGAATTTACAACATATGAAAGAAATACATAAACTCAATAAATAGGAATGTTTCATTAAATGAAATTAATCTTTAAAAATCTATTTACAGGGGCATCTGGGTGGCTCAGAGGGTTGGGCCTCTGCCTTCAGCTCAGGTCATGATCTCAGGGTCCTGGGATCAAGGCCCACATCGGGCTCTCTGCTCAGCAGGGAGCTTGCTTCCCCCCTCTCTCTGCCTGCCTCTCTGCCTACTTGTGATCTCTCTCTCTCTCTGTCAAATAAACAAATAAGTACTTAAAAAAATAAAAATCTATTTATAGGTGGTCACAACCAGTAGTTATTTTCCATACCAAGAAATGGTGCCTCCTAGGCTAGGTTTTTCCAGGAAGGATAAACTCTTTCCCCTGATTTTATATGTGGTAATGGTTACAAAATCAATGTAGCTTTTAAAAAAAAAAAAAAGATTTTATTTATTTATTTGAGAGACAGAGATCACAAGTAGGCAGAGAAGCAGGCAAAGAGAGGCGGGGGAAGGCTCCCGGCTGAGCAGAGAGCCCAATGGGGGGCTCGATCCCAGGACCCTGGGATCATGACCTGAGCCGAAAGCAGAGGCTTTAACCCACTGAGCCACCCAGGCGTCCCTCAGTGTAGCTTTTAAGTGAGGGTTTTGGTTGAGAGAGTTCAGGGCTCCAATTATAGCAGCATCTGTGAGCCTGGACCTATAGCATCATTTACAAACATCTGTAATAAGGGTAGGGCGTCTCGTCTAATAACAAGCTGTCAGTGGAATGGTGAGTTACAGATACAAGGCAAAGATGATTAATTCAATTGAATAGAGTTTTAGAATCCTCTGCTACTTGGTCAACACTAGGCATATAAGCAAAGTATAAAAGAAGATCTCTTCTCTCAAAGGGTCTTTTGGAAAAATTTATTACATACAGAAATAAACCAACAAAAAACAACATATGAGGAAATAATTACATGTCATAATACATGATAAAGACCACTGAACCAGTTCTGTGACTTTTCATAAATAGGGAAAGCTTTGTGAAGTTTATGGACTTGAATTCTTGATAGGCTTGTGCAAAAAAAAAAAAAAAAGATATTTCTAGATCTTAATCTTGCTATATCAAGAACACTGTGAAAGGGGCGCCTGGGTGGCTCAGTGGGTTAAAGCCTCTGCCTTCGGCTCAGGTCATGATCCCAGGGTCCTGGGATCGAGCCCCACATCGGGCTCTCTCCTCTCTCTCTGCCTTCCTCTCTGCCTACTTGTGATCTCTGTCAAAAAAAAAAAAAAAAAAGAACACTGTGAAAAATTGAAATTTCAAATTCAAGTTGTTTTAGAAACAGGGTAGCCCACTCCACATCTCATGCCCTGGGTACCAACCAGAGTCATTGAGCTAGACGGCTTGAAGTAACCCGATTCATTCATCGCGTTGCCTACAGCAAGCCCCAGGAAGTTAGCAGTTCTATTAGGAGAGGAGACATATAACTGGATTTTGAGATAACCTGAAGATAGAATGGCTTGGGTTTAATCTGTTTATAGTTAGAATCTGGTATTGGTTATCAGAAGAATAGGGATATGATAATTGCAGTATTTTAGAAAATTGGATTTGTTTCTACACAGAGTTTGAGGAAGAAAGAGGTTATGAGTTTATGGAAAAGCAGAACTAGATTAGTATTAGTAGAAAGAGGAAGCAGAGTCTCAGTGTAAATGGACCACAGGCAGGACCAGATGGCAAAGGAAGAACAGAAGAGGATAGAGATTCTAATACAATTCTCAACACACAATTCTGGCAGATTCAATTTCTGAGATGTGTACAGACAGTAAAGAAATGTTTTGAGAAATGCAGGAGTGGGGCATGAAGAAACAGCAGGAGACACGGCATAGGTGCCATACCAACAAGGAGGGAATGCGTGCAGCTTTGGTCCTGGTGGGAGAGCAGGGGGAGACGCCTGAGACATCGTCCGCAGGCAGGGGCCAGTTTGGGAATGAGCACAGGAAGGGATCAGGGACAGAATTCATAAAACTGAAAGATATCAGGCCCAGAGGAAACAGAGCCAGGAGGACGCAGTAGCATGAGCATCAAGAAAAATTATTTATGAAGTCACTTTGTAATTTATCATGAAACCAATAGTAGAAGAATTGGAAAAACTACACCCTAGGACTTCATGTGGAAAATCATGGTTACTTTATGACTTTGCATCAGTAGAATTTAGAAGTTTTATATTCCCAATATTTATAAATTTCCCTTCATATAAATGTATGTGTGCCCATGTGTGCCTGTGTGTGCACGTTTGTGTGCATGAGGGAATCGGGGGGGTGTGTGAGATGAAGAAAAGGAGACAGCAAATATATAACCGATCAATAACATTTGCCATTAAAAAAAAAAAAAAAAAGTGAGGGTAAGACTAATTCAGTAAGGCCGAACAGATAATTTTGTTTAATGACTGTGAAACCTGATCACATTCTAAAATGAGAGGGAAGGGCCATTCATAAAATTATGTAACACCTAGTGTCTGAATGCCTATGACGGGTCCTGAATAGTCATAGTTGAGGAGGAGGGTAATGGTGAGCAAGAGAGGCAGGGTCACTGCCCTCATGGAGCTTACATTCCAAGGGAGATCAGCATTACACAATTAGGCGGAGAAATCCTGTAATTTCATGTAGAACTAGTGTTAGGTGGAAAGTGGATGAGAGCAGTGGGATGAACTGCCCGAGGGGTCGCCCTGTGTCCTTGAGGGGGCAAGGCAGAGACAGGAGTTGGAGGCAAGGGGGGTGGTAAAGAGATTACATCCTGGGGACGCCTGGGTGGCTCAGCTGGTTAAGCGGCTGCCATTGGCTCAGGTCATGGTCCCAGCGTCCTGGGTTCGAGTCCCACATCGGGCTCCTTGCTCAGCAGGGAGCCTGCTTCTCCCTCTGCCTCTGCCTGCCACTCTGTCTGCCTGTGCTAGCTCTCTCGCTCTCTCTCTCTGACAAATAAATAAATAAAATCTTTCAAAAAAAAAAAAAAAAAGAGAGAGAGAGATTACATCCTGGAAGCCTGACAGGGCATCCTGACCTCATGGCTTCCAGACCCTGGGGCTAATAGGTGGGGAACAGGTGCTCTGCCTTCCACCTCTGCCCCAAGGTAAGCCCCAGACTCATCACAGTGCATCTGCATGGAGGGTCAATACACGCTCTCAACAATGGAGAAAGGCTGCCAGGACGGCTGTGGTACAAACCTTGTGTAGTCAAATCCCCTTCCAATCTGTGGGAGCGGTCCCCCAAAGGATTGGAATAGTCTTCACTAGAGACCACCCCTCTGCATTTCACAGCTCCTTCTAGCCCAGAGAGACCCCATAACACTCAATCCCACAACAGCCTAGGGCCAGCTCCACCTCCAGGAAGCAGCCTGTTCTCCCACCTTGAGATGTACTTTCCTTTAATACACTGCTTTGCACTTGCTGCTTCCTTTCTGGCTGTCTTTATTCCAGCCTGGATCCCCAAGAAATCCCCTCATGGGGCATCCAAGGACCCAAACCACTGTTCACACAAGGCGGACTCTCCCACCCACTAGTAACAATGAGAACATGAGAAAACAAACAAAACTATTCATGAATAGGAATGGTATTTTTGATTATATTAACATAAAGAATATCTTGGAGGAAATGACATTTGAGCAGGAATTTGAATGTGAATGATTCATTATGTTTCCAGTAGAGCAAATAGCAAATAAAAGCCCTTCGTCAGGAACTACAATTTTTTCAGGAGTCTGGTATATGGTGTAAGTGGCCAAGTGGTATGAAATGAGGTCCAAGTGGGTAGTAGAGTCTGTAGGACCTGGGATCCTGTGATATTTTGTAAGCAATGTAGTCTAAAACTAAGAGTAGCCATTGTTTGGTTTTATGCAATGATAGAACTGTTTCTTTCGTGTGCTTTATTCTGTTTTGAAAGGCTCGTAGACAGCTGTTTATGTGAGTAGGAATGGAGATAGGGAAGTAGGGAAAATTCCTGGAGTATCTGTATGTGAAAGCCTGGTGGCTAGGAACCAAAACTGTATACAACATCAACAATGATGCCCAGCGGCTCTGAGTACAGCTCTGTGGTTTATAAGAGGGAAAAAGTACAATGACTAGATTCAGGATACATTCGAGAAGTATATCCAAGATGGGACTGCTGGATAATTAGGAGGCCAGGACTGAAATATGCAGAAGAATTCAAGGTGATTTCTAAGTCCTGGTTTGTGAGATAAACAGTAGGGTGGATAATGCAACCAATTAGATTGGAAAGACTTGGTGAGGCAAGGCTTGGTTTGGGCAGGAAGGGGAAATGTAGCATAAGGATACAATGTCAGTTTGGTGTAACTATTTAATATTCAAGAGGACAGATCAATCAAGAAGTGCAACATGCAATGTGAACCTCTGGAGACCAGATGTGAACACCGAAATAATAAACATATAGAAGCTGCCTAATGTCTAGGATAATACCTATCCTAGCAAGCAATGCTGAATAGAAAAGAGAAAATAGAAAAATTCCAGAATCAAATTCTGGGCTTACAAGGGGAAAAGGAAAAGAGACTACAAAGGCACATCAGAAGCTAGGAAAATATCTTAAGGGCGTGGTCAGCCCTGCTTGAATATGGCCAAGCGTTTCTACAAAGTGGTAAGTGAGGAAGAATCACTTGATTTGACAAATCCAGGACTTGCACAACATTAACTCCGCCCAGTGGTAGAAGTCTGGGGTAAATAGGGGATGAAAGGGGACCTGAGGACAGGGAGACTGCAAATATACACATTTTTTACTAAGTTGGTAGGAAGAAGAAAAGAGCAGCATACGAGCTAGAGAAGGAGGTATCAGTTTTTTAAAAGATGATCAGTAGTTCTGTTTTTACGTCAATGCAAACAACCTAGTAGAAGGGGCAAAATGGAGGGTGCCAGAAAGCTAAGGAATGTTGGTAAGGTGTAAACTTTCTGAGTGGAGGCATGGTGGGATCCAAGGCACAAATGGAGTGATGCTCACCCAGAGAGGAGGAACATGGATTGTACCCCCACTGCATCAGAAGAGAAGTCAAAGGATGCTAACAGTTCAGGTTTAGGGGAGCTAAATAGCTTTCCCACGAAGCTAAAATAAGGGTTGCAATTGGATTGTTTCCATTTGCTCACTAAGTATGCAAAGGTAATAGAGAAGAGAAGGAACGGGTGGAAGGAGATCTAGAAAGGGGAGACATGGATGCTCATAAGCAAAGAAGGGTTTGTCTTGTGAACAAAGAAATGATTCCCACATTATTCTGGAGAAGAAATAAAATTGAAAAAAAATTACTGGCTAACATGTTTGACTAAAAGAAACAGAACTTTAATGCATTAACAGATTGGCCAGACAAACAAAATTTTCCTTTTCTTTCTTTTTTTTTTAAATCAATGTTTCCATAGAGTTTAATGCATTAAGCCAATTTATGCAGTCTCTTAAGATTAGTTTTTACTTGTAGCTGACTTTATTAAAATATTCTTCAGACCCATTTGGAAGGCAAACCTCTAGGTAATATTGCAGTATGTTAAAGTCATTTAAATACAAATGACATATGCCATATTTGCATTTAACAAGTTAACTCAGATCCCTCCTACCTATAAGGCTTTTAAAATGTTACAGAAAGGACAGATAAGCAAAATCTTTTTAAGTACCAGCTTCAAGTCTCAAAATGTAATGTGCAATGTGGAAAGACAAATGCCTCTGCTTTGATCTCTGTAGGAAGTTTGTGCTGAAATCCACATTGCAACTGATCTGTGAACTATGTCTTGTCTAATGAACAGATTCATGGTAAAATCCTTCAGGCTTGTTAGCTTTTCTCCTACTGAATAGGGATACCTCTGGGGTAACTTGATGGTCCACAAACATTATCACTAAAGATGAAATCTTTAGGTGGTTAAGGAACAAAAAAAGCACGGTATGCCTAGCTATGCTATTCCTTCCATGCAACTAATCACCATTCCTCGGGCTTTAATTAAGCAGCATGAGGCAGTGCAATTAATTCAACATATGCTCCGATAAGGCCTTGCCAAGTACATGGTTATGACATATGAAACGCAATTGGTGTGAATCAGAATGCCCTGTCTTCTCTCGGTCTTCCATAATAAGCCTACTGTTGCAAGGCTAACTTCTGGTCACAATGGCATCCCTCCACTGAAGGATGGAGTTGTGCACATGGGGAGAAATGGGCATGAGTAGTCTGGGCACAGGCTACATGTGAGACCATCTTCATACCATTTCTTGTGGGTGTTAAAAAGCCTACTTACTGCTAAAACATGCAGCATCCCCTTTGGACAGCTTCTGCTGATACCCCAAGAATCACCATGTTACATCCACCCTTTTGTATGCATTTGGTCATTGATTCCCAGTGTTCAAATGCTAGTGTGTTCATGGGCACACTGTTGCCCAAATACACCCACTGATACCTAGCTGATTTTGGAGGAAGTGGGACAGCAAGCATTGTGATCTTAAGAGATTATTATTCCTAGAAGTTTCCCAAAATGGCTTATACTACCTGTAATTTCAAAACTTTTAACAAGCTTAGAAATCTCTGTCTTTGAAACATCAAATCAGAGATGAACTGTAAGTTTTTGTAAATTATATTAAAACATAAGTAAATTTTAAACTGATATCCAAAAAGTATGTGTTATGTTATTACATTACTTGTGAGATAGGGACACTTAAAATTCCATAAAAAGCTGCTTTTTGCTCCTTTTTCCTGTTTTCTGTTCTTGCTAGGACCTACACTCCCACTTTAAACATGCCTCATAGTACAAATAATGTATGTGCTCCTTGTAAGGAACAAGGAGTTAATGATTTCCTCAGTCTTCCAGCACAATAGATAATATCTAAAGAGTGACCAGATGAAACTACCATGTGATTACCTGTGTAATCCAGGCTACCAGTGCTAGACATCTCACCATGACCCCTGGCTCCAAGGAATAAGTGACGTATGGAGGACACCCGTACTCTTGTCCTAGTTCTAAATGGCTCCTGCATGCCTGAGAGGACACATATACCAGACCACAACCCTCAATAAAATCCCCGGGCCCTGCACAAAGACAAGACTCTCTCCCTTCCTGAGTCTCCTAGACATACCATCTATACCTGGCTGTCTCTCCCTACCTTCAATAAACTCTGTTCTCACTCCCTCCTGGCTTACAGTTGATTTCTATCTTGCACACAACCAGAGACCCTCCTGGCTGGTCCTGTGGGACCCCTTCCAGGTCCTCAGATCCAGCCTGCTTGCATCACTTGCTGAAGTCACTGAATAAAGGTCATTTTTTTTCATTGCATTAGCAACAAAAGAAAATTTGATCTACAGAAAATCAAAGCCAAAATCAGACCATTTCTGGTTTCTGCACAGCTTCTCCTACAAATTCAATTTCACTGCTGGGAAGTGTATATATATGTGTGTGTGTGTGTGTGTGTGTGTATACACACACACACACACACACACATATATATTTCACTGCTGGGAAGTGTATATATATATGTGTGTGTGTGTGTGTGTGTGTATATACACACACACACACACACACATATATATATATACACTTCCCAGCAGTGAAATTGTGTATACATATATATATATATATATATATGATTTCTTTTTAACCTCTGAAAATAAATTCTTAGATGCATCCTAAAAATAATTTATTTTTTAATCTTTTTTTTAAAAGATTTTATTTATTTATTTGACAGAGAGAGAGAGTGAGAGAGGGAATACAAGCAGGGGTAGCGAGAGAGGGAGAAGCAGGCTTCCTGCAGAGCAGGGAGCCTAATGTGGGGCTTCGTCCCAGGACCCTTAGATCATGACCGGAGCTGAAGACAGAGGCCCAACCCACTGAACCACCCAGGTCCCCCAACGTCCTAAAAATAATTTTAAAGCAGTCTGAGAGATATAACAAATGAGGATTATGTAAAAATTCATATTTTAAAGGAAAACAATTCTTTAGGATTGTCAATATAGAAAGAAGAAATCATCGTGATTTAGTTACAATACTAGAAACAATATTTAGTTCCCACCCTGATAAACCCAAATATGAACTGTCTCATGCTATTCCTAGCCACACAAGTCACTCTTCAAATATTTCATTTCATTCAGGCCTGATAAACTAAACTTAAACTAGATAAGAGAGAAAACATCTATAACAATGAATTAACTTTCCACTGTAAATTCCATAAACACACACATATGACTTTTTTGTTCCTATTTCCAGCATGTAATACAGTAATTATCACTTACCATATTTGCTAGGCAATAGTTCTAGAATGAATGACTCCTTGTTGCATTTAATCCTCATAATAAAATTTTTCTCGGGAACAGAATGACAATTTTATATTTATATCGCTTATAAAAACCTGGGTTCAGAGAAGCTGACAGCCACAGTGAAGTCTTACAATTAGGAAAGACAGAGGCTCGGTTCTGATGCCAAATCCTGCGTTCCCATCAGGTCATGGCTGCCCATAACTCCTGGGTGACATTAACTGAGAACTCACTCTGTACTGAGATCTCCTCTAGGGACTTCCAATGTGCCTATTCATATGCATATTATTAAAACCTGTATGTTGACACGATTCTTACACTATTTTGCAGATGGTTATATTGACTCACAGAGAAAATACATTATTTGTGGGAGGAGACAAAAAAAAAAAAAGTTTTTTCTCCAGGATTCAAGCTTAGGCAGTATGACATGTCACTGTACTTTTAGCACCATATTATATATTTGCATGCCTAGTTAATAGACTGATTCATTAAATAATCACTGAGTCAGAAAACAGGGGATCCAAAGTGGAAGACATTGTATCTACTCTCAAAAATCTAACAGACTATGGTTTGGTCAACCAGGTAGACGGTCAATAAAGCACTTAAGATATGTTTCTATGTATCTAGAAAATTACTTCATTAGAGGCAGGTTTTTGTCTTGTACATTGCCCAGAAAACCAGCAACTAGACCTGTACCTGGTTTCTTGTGAGCAAAGTTTATTAATGAATTAATCTATTGATCCCATTCTTCCATCCAATTTCAGAAGGTATTTGCCAGATGACCAAGTGGGAACAAAACACTGACTAAACTTTGGAATCAGAGACCTAAATTAAAGTCTCTCCCTTCTTAGTCCTGTGCAATTGGGACAGGTTTCCTCTCTGTTGTGACATTTAGAGGACAAGGTAAAATAAAAGAAATCTCAAACCAGTGTCTGGCACTCAGTTATTAGATGAATAACTAAATTAATGAACAGAATAAGGATGGAGAAATATGCCCTAGAATGAAGTATTTTTTACATAGATTTATTTCACAGTATTACCAGTCAGTCAAAATAACTTAAGTTCATTGGTGCAGTCACTATGGGAAACAATAGAGAGGTTCCTTGAAAAATTAAAAAGAAAGGAGTGACTGGGTGGCACAGTTAGTTAAACATCCGACTCTCAGTTTCAGCTCGGGTCATGATCTTAGGGTCCTGAGAGCAAGCCCCACATCAGACGTCTCTGTGGAGTCAGCTTCAGATTCTCTCTCTCTCCCTCTGCCTCTGTTCCTCCCGCTTGTGTACTCTCTCTCTAAAATAAACAAACACATCTTTTAAAAACATTAAGAATAGAAACCTATAATCTAGTATTCCACTTCTAAGTACTTACCCAAAGAAAATAAAAACACTAATTCAAAAAGACATACATATCACTATGTTCATTGTACCATTATTTAAAATTGCCAAGATATGGAAGCAACTCAAATGTCCATTAATGGATGAATGGATAAAGAAGAGGTGGAATATATATGTATTGTGTACACACACACACACACACACACACACACACACAATATGGAATATTATACAGTGATGAAGAATGAAATTTTATTTTTGACATGGATGGATCTAGAGGGTATCATCTTAAGTGAAATAAGTCAGTGAGACAAAGAAAAATACCATAGGACTTTACTTATATGTGAATCTAAAAAACAGTAACAATGACGAACAAAATAGAAATAGATTCCAAGATACAGAGAACAAACTGATGGTTGCCAGAGGAGAGGTGGGTGGGGGCTTGGATGAAATACATGGTGGGCATGAAGAGGTACGAACTTCCATTCATAAAATAGATGAGGTGTGGGGATGGAAAGTGCAGCATAGGAAATATCATCAATAAAACCGATTTGTATGGAGACAGATGATAACTGTGGTGACCATTTTGTAATGTATACAGATATCAAATCACTATGTTGGACACTTGAAATTAATGCATTATTGCTATCCAATTATCCTTCAGTTAAAGAAAAGAAGTACCATAAAGGTGTTCAAAATAATTTTTCTATTTTGCTGGTAGCTACCATCACATTTAATTTGGAGGAAGGCTAAAAATGCACACAATTTGTGCTTTATAGTCGTGGCACTTTCAAGCATATATTGGGACAACCAGGGAGAAAATGGGTTGACTGTTAGGACCAGGTAGACTGAAGCAGTGATCAGCCCTGGTCTCATAGATATATGAATTTTCCTACTTCCCTGGACATGACAGAGACGTGTCTTTGTGCTTCTGCTCCTCTCATTCTTTTCCTCAACTGCACAGCTTTCCTCTAAAGCTCAGACTTTCTTGCCTCTGTGAAACTTCCCAAGACCCATCTTTCTACATCCCACAAAACATTTGTTCCCCAAGGGATGCAGCTCTTTATTCACTAATTTTGCAAATATGAACTAGGTATTTTATACCTAAGAGGGGGCACCTGGGTGGCTCAGTGTGTTGGTCCTCTGCCTTCGGCTCTGGTCATGATCTCAGGATCCTGATATCAGGTCCCACATCAGGCTCTCTGCTCGGAAGAGAGCCTGCTTCCTCCTCTCTCTCTCTCTCTCTGCCTGCCTCTCTGCCTTCTTGTGATCTCTCTCTCTGCCAAATAAATAAAATCTTTAAAAAAAAATCTAAGAGAAAACACCAGTGAAAACCCATTATTTCCACAAGAGTGGTTTTGGCATGAGTGGTTTATGGAATTGATTCCACTTTATGTAACTCATGAAATATTAGAGACAATACCTTTATCAGGACTGCATCTCATCCTATTATGGGGTAATGATATCCACTATCTGAGAAGAGAGAGCAGACATCAGCTATGGATTTGAGGAAATGAATATGCCTCTTTGCTTCTTCTGTATCATTCCTTCCAGAAAAGTAGCATATGAGAGAAATGAACAATTATCCTGGAGCTCATGCTAGTTAACAGGAGCAATTAAATGTTTTGTTTTGTTTTATTTTTTAATCTTTCAATCTGTCAGTGAAGAAAAGAACAACAGCGGATGAAAACAAAACCACTCAGGGATAATATTCTATGAATGTGGTTAAGCCGAAATAGACATCTTAAGAATTCTTTTTTATTTAAATTATGTTATGTTAGCCACCATACAGTACATCATTAGTTTTTGATGTAGTGTTCCATGATTCATTGTTTGCATATAACACCCAGTGCTCCATGCAATCTGTGTCCTTCTTAATACCTGTCACCAGGCCAACCCATTCCCCCATACTTCTCCCCTTTAAAACCCTCAATTTGTTTCTCAGAGTCCACAGTCTCTCATGGTTCATCTCTCACTCTGATTCTCCCCCCTTCATTTTTCCCTTCCTTCTCCTAATGTCCTCCATATTATTCCTTATGTTCCACAAATAAGTGAAACCATATGATAATTTACTTTCTCTGCTTGATATATTTCATTTAACATAATGTTCTCCAGTTCTATCCATGTTGATGCAAAATTTGGGTATTCATCCTTTTTGATGGCTGAGTAATATTCTATTGTATATATGGATGACATCTTCTCTATCCATTGGTCTATTGGAGGGCATCCCAGCTCTTTCCACAGTTTGGTTTTTGTGGACATTGCTGCTATGCACATTGGGGTACATATGGCCCTTCTTTTCTCTACATCTGTATCTTTGGGGTAAATACCCAGTAGTGCAATTGCAGGGTCATAGGGAAGCTCTATTTTTAATTTCTTGAGGAATCTCCATACTGTTCTCCAAAGTGGCTGCACCAACTTGCATTCCCACCAACAGTGTAAGAGGGTTCCCCTTTCTCCACATCCTCTCCAACATTTGCTGTTGACTGTCTTGTTGATTTTGGCCATTTTACCTGGTGTGAGGTGGTATCTCAGTGTGGTTCTGATTTGAATTTCCCCGACGGCTAATGATGTTGAATATTTTTTCATGTGTCTGTTAGACATTTTGTATGTCTTCTTTGGAGAAGCATCTGTTCATGTCTTCTGCCCATTTGCTGACTTGATTATTTGCTTTTTGGGTGTTGAGTTTGAGTTCTTTATAGATTTGGATATCAGCCCTTTGTAGTTTCATTTGCAAATGTCTTCTCCATTCCGTGGGTTGCCTCTTTGTTTTGTTGACTGTTTCCTTTGCTGTGCAAAGCTCTTGATCTTAATGAAGTACCAAAAGTTCATTTTTGCTTTTGTTTCCTTTGCCTTTGGAGACATGTCTTGAAAGAAGTTGTGTGCCCTCAATGTCAAAGAGGTTACTGCCTATGTTCTCCTCTAGGATTATGATGCATTCCCTGTCTCACATTGAGGTCTTTCATTCATTTAGAGTTTATCTTTGTGTATGGTGTAAGAGAATGGTCGAGTTTCATTCTTCTGTATATAGCTGTCCAGTTTTCCCAGCACCATTTATCGAAGAGACTGCCTTTTTTCCATTGGATATTTTTTTTCCTGCTTTGTCAAACATTAGTTGACCACAGAGTTGAGGGTCCACATCTGGGATCTCTACTCTGTTCCACTGGTCTATGTGTCTGTTTTTGTGCCAGTACCATACTGTCTTGGTGATCACAGCTTTGTAGTAAAGCTTGAAATCAAGCAACGTGATGCCCCAACTTTGTTTTTCAACATTTCCTTGGCAATTTGGTGGTCTTTTTTGGTTCCATACAAACTTTAGGATTACTTGTTTCTCTTAAGATTAAGAACACGACAAGGATGCCCACTCTCACCACTATTGTTCAACTCAGTACTGGAAGTTCTAGCAACAGCAATCAGACAACAAAAAGAAATAAAAAGTATTCAAATCGGCAACGAAGAAATCAAACTCTCTCTCTTTGCAGATGATGTGATACTTTCTTTGGAAAACTGAAAAGACTCCATTCCCAAATTACTACAACTCATATAGCAATTCAGTAATGTTGCAGGATCCAAAATCAATGTACAGAAATCAGTAACTTTCCTACACACTAACAATGTAACTGTAGAAAGAGAAATTAGGGATTCAATTCCATTTATAATAGCACCAAAAACTTAAAATACCTTGGAATAAACCTAACCAAAGAGGTAAAGGATCTATACTCTAGAAACTGCAGAAGGAAGGAAACTGAAGAAGATGCAAAAAGATAGCAAAACATTCCATGCTCAGGGATCAGAAGAATAAACATTGTTAAAATGTCTATACTGCCCAGAGCAATCTATACTTTCAATGTCATCCCAAGCAAAATACCAATGGCACTTTTTAAAGTGCTGGACATCTTAAAAATTCATATGCTCCCTTTCATGTTTTTCAAACAAGAATTTTTCCCCATGTTTTTCAGACAAGAATTCAAACTCAGCATAAGAAGACAGGATGAGGTTGGGCAGACAAGGGCATTAAGAAAAAGGAAGTTTTATACTCCCCACTTCTGTCCTTGCGTGGACGGTCCTGCTGGCCATTCCTCCTCATCCCAGTCACTAACATGGTAGACTTGGCAAGATTTAGTTCCCTTGCTAGTTTCCCAGCTCCTAGGATACTCCAAACCTTTCTTTATCATGGTACTTAACAAAACTGTGTTAAAATGGTTTGCTACAAGTCTGTTTCTCTGTCTCTTCTATGAGGCTATGAAGCTGTGAACTTTAGAGAGAAATCTTGTTTATTTTTAAAGTCCTAAGCAGAATACTGCACATGGTCTGCTGATACTGTTCCTGATGTTCAGTGGAAAACTATAAAATAACATCCATATATTTTTCACATAGCAAGCTATGTAACTTCTTTTCAGTCTAGAGTTTAGTAGTATTTAACACTCTCATTTCCCAATTAGGAAAATCATGCTAAAATTAATAAATAAATTTGTTTTTGTTTACATAGCTTACAAGCTGGTAAGTGGTTGGTCAAAGATTCAAATCCTGGGCTACATCATTCTGGAAAAAAAAAAGGAGTGTCATCTCTATTACAATGCTACACCCACTGCAAAGAAGGAAAAATGAATAAATAACAGCCTCTGAAATAGACTGTGTTCAGGCAATGGTCATTTGTTATTAATACTAGCTCCTCTTGATGTGACAAGTGTCTTCATATAGGAGCTAATTAGGAGGTAATTAAAGATGCTTTGTCAACCCATCTATAAAGGTGCCAGCCTGGGTGACTGGTAGAATCATGACGAAGTCTACAACAAGAAGGTCTGTGTGTAACAAGACAAATTACTTTACACCCACTAAGTTATCATCGCTGTCTGGCAGATAGAAATGTATGTGAATACAAGCTGCCAGTTAGAACGTCCCTGTATCCTGGTCACCCAGTCATCAATGACGAGAGAGGTGAAGCTAACCCACTCTTCTGAAGAGAAGCATGCATTCTCATGTAGGAGAAAAAGAAATAATGGAAAGAGAATGTCACTAATAAGCATAAAACCTACTATATTTTTAGAAAATTCGCCTATATTTTGAAGCAGCGATGTGGGACATATATGGAGCTGGGCTTAACAGTGAATTAGTTCACTGCAAAAGTTAACACACTCACACAGATACACACAACGTGTGTATGTGTATACGCAGACAATCCAAGTTATGTGGAATTACATAGAAAGGTTTTTTTTTTTTGGTGAGAAAACTTCCAAGAACATCTACTCAGCATGTCTACTGAGCCATAGCTTGTGTTTGTAACCAACTATGACAGTGCTGAAATCTCACCTTGCTTCACACATCTAAAACACGTCCCTTCCCCAGTACTGGTGATTTAAGACCCCAACCGGATCCAAGAATATACACAGCAGATGTTTGTGAATGAGTGATGTTTGTGAATGAATGAATGATGCACAAAATGGCATAATACTTGACGATACTCTACCTAAAGAGTGGGCTTTCTGTCACTAAAAACTAAGTAGGAAGAAAACTTGCTCTAGATACTTTCTCCAGACATTCAATTCAAGAGGAAATGACAGATGTTCTTACTCTATTGGCCTCTAATTTGCCTAAATATCCTTCCTGGTGGGAACTGAGCTCAAAAGGAAGTGTTGGCATCCCATTCTCCTAGATTCCTGTTACTGTCCTGTGACTCATGGATCTTATTGATGCCCCAACCAGCAGAAAGGCACTCAGTCCTCTCTTGCCTCTGTCCAGGTAACCTTACTTACCTGTGCGGTGGAGTGTGCCAGCTGCTTCTTTCTAACCTGTGTTTCTATAGCCTACTTGGTATGCAGTCTTTCTTCTGTTCCCTCCTCCTTTTTTAAAAAGAATACTTCTATTGAATTATTGGTGCTCTTTAAGTTAATCCTTAGCTATTCTATTATATTCTGGGTCCTTCCATGAAGTTCTTGATAATGTGTTCTTGACCAATTTTTCTATTTGGTTAGTGGTATTTATCAAATTGATTAATGCATAACATTTCTATATTCTGGATGTTACTTTCAAATACCTTCTCTCTGCTTGGAACTGATGTTTTCACTTTCATTTTATTTTATTTTATTTTATTTTCTTAAGATTTTATTTATTTGACAGACAGAGATCACAAGTAGGCAGAGAGGCAGGCAGAGAGAGAGGAGGAAGCAGGCCCCCCTCTGAGCAGAGAGCCCAACGAGGGGCTTGATCCCAGGACCCTGGGACCACGACCCGAGCCGAAGGCAGAGGCTTCAACTCACCAAGCCACCCAGGCGCCCCAATATATTTTTTCTTTATAACAAATCTTTATGATTTCTAATACTATGTCATATACTTTATAATTTATAATTACTTTATATGCTCTATAATAATTTACCTTATATACTTTATAATTATTTATTTCTACCCCATAATTAAGTATATAATTATAAATAGTTATGTCTTTGGTTGTTCAAGGAAGGTTTATAATTTTTTATAAATGATATTTATTCCTAGGCACATCATAGTATTTCTGTATTGTCACATGATACCTATTTAAGTATAAATTCTAACTGTAGCTGGTAAACAAACAAACAAAAAAACACACCAAACTTTTTGTAAATTGATTTTGTATCCAATAACCTTCCAAAACACATTAATTCTAAACCTCTGCCTATGGATTCTTCTGGGCTTTCTGCATAACATACACGTAATGAAAGTATAATTTCTTGCTTTAAAAATTTTACATTTTTGGGGGTGCCTGGGTGGCTCAGTGGGTTAAGCCTTTGCTTTTGGCTCAGGTCATGATCTCAGGGTCCTGCGATCGAGTCCCGCATTGGGCTCTCTGCTGGGCAGGGAGCCTGCTTCCTCCTCTCTCTCTCTGTTTACCTCTCTACCTACTTGTGATCTCTCTGTCTAATAAATAAATAAAATCTTAAAAAAAAATAAAAAATAAAAATAAAAAATTTACTTTTTTTTTTTACAAACTTGTAAAATTCTCAATTATAGCATAAAGTAGAAGTAGTGAGAGTGGGCATCCTTGATTATTCCTGGATTGTGAAGGAATATTTTCAACGTATCATCATTAAATATGATATTATTAAAAGGATTTTGTGTTTGGGAATACATGACCTTTATAGTATTTTTAGTTTACTGAAATGGTTTATATAATTAATGGATATTTAATTTAATCAAAGACTTTTAAAAATTTACTGAGTTCATTATGTTTTCCTCTCCCTTTTTTTTTTTTAAGATTTTTATTTATTTATTTGACAGACAGAGATCACAAGTAGGCAGAGAGGCAGGCAGAGAGAGAAAGGAAGAAGCAGCCTCCCCACTTGAGCAGAGAGCCTGATGCGGGGCTCGATCCCATGACCCTGAGATCATGACCTGAGCCGAAGGCAGAGGCCTTAACCCATTGAGCCACCCAGGTGCCCCTCCTCTCCCTTCTTTTAGAGCACTATATTACTTCAGTTTTCTAATACTACACCAACCTTACATTCTGGAAATAAATACACATACACATTTTTATAACTTCTGGATTCAATGTGCTTATATTCCCATTAGGAATTTTGCAAATAGGCCTGAAGTTTTAGTTTCTTGCCCTGGATTTGCTTGATAATTTATCAAGTTTATGCTGGCCTCATAAAGTATGCCAGAAAACATTCATTATTTCATTATTCTTAGTATTATCTGCTGTATCATTGGACTATTTCCTCCTATATAATTTGTCTGCAAAGGTTTCTAGTCCTGACATTGTCTTGTAGGAAGACATAACTACTGTCTTTAGTTGTTAAAAAAGAATCACTGCATTGTATAGCTGAAACTAATAAAACACAGAATGTTAACTATACTAGAATTACAATAAAAAACAAAAAAAGAATACAGGTTTCTTTGGCTTCTTTTAGTTAGGCAAATTGCATTTTTCTAGGAACCTATGTTTTTCAATATGTTGACATAATGTTTTTCATAATACTCATTTTATCAGAACTTTGGCTATATTCTCATTTTCACTTCTACTATAATTTATTTTTGACTTCTCTCTTTGGTACAATTCATATTTGTAGATTTTTCCCAAATTTTGAATCACCTGGAATATCCTTCTTCAACATCTTCAATAATAATCTTTACTATAAGTTTAATATTCATTTATTAATTGGTTTTTATAGGTATTATTTATGTATTTATACTTCTGGAGTTATTCTGCTGTTCTAAATTATCTTTTTGAAGATTTTATTTACTAGAGAGAGAGAGAGAGAGAGCATGAGTTGGAGGTGGGGCACAGGGAGAGGGAGAGAATCTCAAGCAGACTCCCCGCTGAGCAGTGAGCCCCAGGCAGCCCTAGATCCCAGGACCCCCAGACCTGAGCCAGAATGATTTCTTAACTGACTGTGCCACCCAGGCGCCCCCTGCTGTTCTAAATTTTTAAATTAGTTGCTTATTAATTTTCAGATTTTGCTGTCATTTGTAGTCGAAGCCTTCAGGATGACAAAATACCCATTGGTTCTACCCTGAAGTCACAACATTTTATATCGGATATTTTGTTATTTTTTTGGTTCTACACATACTCTATTTTGCCTTCCAACTTCTGATCATGTATTAGAGGTATACATATAAATAACTGAAATTTTAATATATGCATTTTTATTTTTGTAATGTAACTCAATGTGGTCAGGGTTTGAAGTGAGAATAATACTAGTCTTTGGGTATTAGATGAGTCCCTCCTTACAGCAGTACTGGGGTAAATTTCCTAAATGTCACATGATCACTCAACTTTTAAAAAAGGGACATGTGATAAAATCTCCACAAATTCTTGTACTTTTGGAAATTCTTGCTTTATATTTTTAAGGCTATGCTGTTAATTTATTCAGACAAATGCAACATTGTTACATAAATTTTATAAATCTGCAGGATTTGTTGTGTCTTTGAGCTTCTCAACAATTCAAGGGAAACTGTTCAATATTTTTTTTATATTGCCTCTTCCCCATTTTCTGTTTTTTAAAAAAACAAAAATTTAAAAAACAACCAACTCTCTTTGAACGTGACTTTTTAATCTCTCTTCCATAATTCTTATGTGGTGACATTTCGTATTCTCCATAAATGATAAAGCAGATTCAAAATAAATCTCACGTTCTTACCAGTTTCTGGCTCTATCTGCTGTCCTTTCAGCTAATTTACTGCTTAATGTGTCCCCTAGATTTTTTGTTTTTATTATTTTTGTAACTTTAAGAATGCATTTTTAAATTTGCTTTGTCATTATACTGTGTTGTTCTCTACTAATATTTGCTAACTTCTCATTCATATTTATGTCATTGTTACTTTGTTTTCTATCAACACTTTCTAATGTATCAAACCTGTGGGTCTTTTTTGTCTTATCTGTTATTTACTCCGAGTGCTATATTTTCTTAATTTTTTATGGTTCAATATAAATTGTTCAGTGTCAACAGCAGTTTTTCTTTTCTTTTTTTTTTTTTTTAAGATTTTACTTATTTATTTGACAGAAAGAGATCACAAGTAGGCAGAGAGGCAGGCAGAGAGAGAGGGGGAAGCAGGCTCCCTGCCAAGCAGAGAGCCGGATACAGGGCTCGATCCCAGGACACTGAGATCATGACTTGAGCTGAAGGCAGAGGCTTAATCCACTGAGCCATCCATGTGCCCCTCAACTGCAGTTTTTTTATGGAAACTTTAATCCTGAGTCAAAGTTCAATTCATCAAAAGGTAATTTTAATTTGTTTCTATAGGACAAATGAGGACTTCATCAGCCAGCATACATGTGAAATTATATGCCTGACTTTTTTTTTTTCCCCCCTCAGAATACAGAGTATCATGACTTCATCACTGGGCATCTGCTTGTTAGCTGCTTTATGATTCTGAATTTTCAGGATAAAACTTATATTTCCTCCATCAAGCCCCACTGTGAAGACCAGCATTGCATTCTCTATTTCCATAGGGAGGGATGAATTTCTTTTTCACTCTTCCACATTTATAGCTTTTTGGTTCCCTAATTGTATTCATGTGCCTCCTAGTAACTACCCAGACTGGGAAGAACCTAGCTAGGTCTTACTTCTAACATGCCAAGGGCTCTCAAAGCAGGAGTGCCAGATCTGAAGGTTTGGAAGAATCCTGCAGGAAGAGGGCTGGCTTTAAAATTCCTTGAGTGTTCCTCATTCTACTTTCTTTGGAGGATTTGCAGATTCCTTGATTTTAATTATTAGCTCACAGATTTGTTTTTTAAAAATATGTTTTAAAAATATTTTATCCAAATACTTTTTTTTCCACTTTGGAGGGCCAGAGTATATCATCTATCCTACTGTCATTTAACTACATTTTTCCTGATATTTTTTATATTTTCCAGTTTGACATGTTCTTGATTTTAAATTGGCCCTCAATGAGCAAGAAAAAACTCTAATAAAGTTCCTTTGCAACCCAGCCCAGTCGGTCTCTAATTAGGTAGCTTATAAACTGTTAATATAATGTAGTAGCTGCATTAGAAAAAGTCCTTTGAAAAATAGCCCTATGATGTATCTTTATCTACCCACATTTTTCAGTTTGGGTGAGTTAGGTACTTTATATACTAGACACACCTATATTCTAGTAAATATCATATTTCTTTCTTTCTGGATATCCATTCATTCTGAAACATCTCACAGAGGGGACTGTGTACTATTGTGCACTATTGTGATAATTCGACCTGCTTTGTTGGAAACTAAAAACCTAGTATAACAGACTGCTAAAAACAGCTAATGATCCTAGTTTATTTTTCAAGATGGGCTGCAATGTGGAGCTTGTCACAGGGTATTTCTGGGATGACTTTTTTTTCCCCCCTTCATTCTACTCAAGAACCAGAGTAATTATCTCCTGACTTTGTTTGTGCCTATAAGCAACATCTCCATTATGTTGCCACCATTAACAGAGTAATTAGGAAGGCTATCATGGCCTCAAAGTCTGCTAAGTGATGAGACTCCACCTCATAAAATGTTCATTAGAGGACAAATTACTATTTCTTAAATAGAGAAAGCATCTTCTCAAAATATATGTCTTCTGATCTTCTTTGCTAACATCTTGGGTTTGTTTACTACTGCTATTCATTGTTATAGCCATTAGGACCAGATAGGTCTGGAAGTAACCATGTTCTAAATACAACCTTTAGAGCATTAACCCATTTTAAAAAATACCGTTGTGCTATTTAAATAGTAAAGAAACACACATCATAAAATAAATGTCAACGCAGTCAATAGATAGGATTAGATCAGTTAATGTGTCGTCGAGATGCTGCTCGTTACTGATCTCTGTTTATGGCTCTGTGTACTGATCTCTGTGTACAAGCATAGTTACTGATCTCCGTGTACAAGCATCATTACTGATCTCTGTGTACAGCTTTGCTACATCACTGGAACAGAATAGATTATTGTCTTGTCAGTGCTGTTGCTGGGGACGTATATCTATCTTTTCATGAAAATTAAAAGCATATAAGTAAAACCAAAAGCAGAAAGAGTTAAAAACCTAAAAAAGTTGTGGCCAGAAAGTATGTATACATACATATATCATATATCACATATATTTTATATATATATATTTATATATATATATATATTTATAATTATAATGTAAGGCTTTAATCAATCACTACCCAAAGAGCATTGTATTGTCTTTCAGTTCTGGTTATTGGGGTATTCTGAATGAGCCTCGTGTGTTAAGACAATGATCACCCCCACTCATACGAACAACAGGATTGCCTGTTGTTGATATGTTGCCTCCATAAATGAAGTAAGAAGTAAGAAAGTAAGAAATAAGTTTGACTCAAAAAGTATTTCTAATTTGGGTGTTTCCACTTGAATATTTATATTTGTAAACTTTTAAAGGATGTTTGTCAATAAATTGATGATACAGATGAAAAATGGGTTTGAACCAGAGGGCTAGGATGTCCTGAGGGTTTTGAATTGTTGTCTTCTCTTTCACTTTAAGATTTCTCAGACAAGAGTCTGCAATTCCCGTCCACTTGAGAAGAACCTGGAGTCTTAGCGCTCCTGATGGCAGCAGAGAGCCCGAGGCAAACCCACACTCCCAAACAGGCTGCTGCAATTTTATACTCCATTTAACACTTCATTTTTATGCTCAGACTTCATTTTAGTCTGCAGTGTTAAACTCCCAGCATCTACCTGATTTGGGCCATGGGTTTCCATAAAATACTCATAAAAGACAGTTTGGGCAAGTCTAGGTTTCAAAGCCCAAAAGGGGTAAACTGTGAAAATCTTACTTGAAGTGTTTTTAAAACTAAAGGCCATAAAACCACACAAAGGGAGCCTTACTTCAAAAGGAGCTACAAAATATATTCTGAAAATAGTGAGTTTCATCAGCAGCTGGTCCGCAGATCATCTGATGGATATGAAATGCCAAGAGAAGCTCCTGGGGGAAGAATGTATGCAGGAGACCAACATGGAAATCACAGACACTTAAGTTCAGGAAAGCATGGCGAGGACAAGAATGGTGAACTTCTTTTGGAGAGGGCTGTGTTGTAAGAAATACATATGGAAACTTTGTATTCAATTTCCTCTGGAATGGACTTTGAGATCCTGGCTTAGATTTCTCAGTTTGGATGTCTCATTATCAGGCTGATTCCACTGGCAAATCATGCAGTTGCCTAGGATCCGCACTTAGATCCACACTTGGTTTAACCCTCTGCTGTTGCTGCCTTGAAATTCTTCAGAATTTTTGATCAAGAGGTCCTAAACTGTCATTTCGTACTGGGCCCCAGAAATTATATAACAAGTCTTTCTTCTCCCATAATAGAAATGTGGTTAAATTGGCGGGGGGGGGGGGGGCAATTCACAAAACATCAGTTGGATGAGGCATCATTTCTCCTAACTTGCAGATTGATAGGCATGGGAAGGGAATAAGGACAGAGCCCATGAATAACCATGCCTGATTTTCAAGGCCTTTTAAACTCATTAAAACAAATTAGCATGCAGGCGCTTTTCTTCCTATTTAAAATCACACTTTTAAATTTCTACAATAAACCCACAGTTTAGTTAGGAAGAGATGGTCTTCCATCTTCCTCTTATTTGTTAGGTGGTTTTTAAATTCTGTTTTCTAAAAAATCAAGCACAATGAATATACAACAGCCTGTTATGTTTCCACAGAAAATAAGATAGTTTACTGGTGGACATTAATCTTCTCAGAACAAAGACAAACAATAGAATTTATTCGCTATAAAAGATAAACAAAGTGAACAGAACTAACAGAAGTAGTCCATTTGATCATGTTGAAATTTCATGATATGCATAAAGCCAAACAGCCCCCCTTTGAAAAAAATGAGGATTCAAGAATATATCTCAACATCTGTCAATTATTTACAAAGATAGAGGCTAGAATGTGTGTAAAAAAGATAAGATATTGCTGATTCTCCAAAAGCCACATTTGTTGAACAACATTAAACAGGGAGATGTTGACTACTTCTCCAACATCATAGTAAACATTTTCTACTTTTAATTGAATATGTTTTATAAGTAGATTGAGTCTAGTAAGCCACATTCACTTAGAAGAACTAAAACTAAGATTTATTTTATCAGTCTCTGGTTAAATTCACATTTATAAATTGTCCTTTTCACAACCACCTCAGGGTTCTGCTTCAATTCAATATTAAACCATGTACCATCAACTATTAATGAGAAAAGTCAGACCCATTTATATTTTATGCTGAAATGTAGCCGATTCTTCCATAGTGATAATACAATTACGGAACTAATTTTGAAGCACATAATGGATTTTTGCAAGTTAACTTATCCATAATAGGCTGCAGCCAGATGTTCAAGAAGATACTGAAGGGGGAAAAAAAGACCCTAATACTGTAGCACATTAATAATCTAGTGTAGGAATACCTGAGTTGGTATAATGCTACCAGACTACTAAATACATACTAAATATTAATTATTTTCTCCAACGTTTTTGTTTTCTTCACCTCTAACAGAGTCTCCTTTTTGGAAGGCAGCTATGCTCACCACTATACCACCAACGCTGCACCAGAGTCTCCTTTTTGATCCCCACTAATTACAGATGCAGAGGCCATGTTTAGTGAGAGGCTCGGAGAGGGAATAATAGCATCAGGAGGGACAAATTCCAGGTGTCCTGCCTTTCCGGCCTTCCTCTTGCTCTGTTCTACACAATCCCCTCTTAATTCATAAAATAAATCCAAGCAATGCTTCCTAAGCTCTCTCAGACATCCACACAGCTCTGTGTGATGTGATGGTCTTTGGTTTTTCCCCCATCCTATCACCCCACATTTCTGCCAACACACTTGCTTTCTTGTTAAACTCCCACATTTTCAGACACTATGTTTTTCCTTCCTGTGTCTCTGAGCCCTACTAGTCACTTCCCTCAGCAAATTCATCCTGTTTTTTATTAACTGAAATCTTTTTTTAAAATTTTATTTATTTATTTGCTAAGAAGTGCATAAGCAGGGGGAGGGGGAGAGGGAGAGAGAGAAGCAGGCTCCCCACTGAGCAGGGAGCCTGATGCAGAGTTTGATCCCAGGATCATGGGATCATGACCAGAGCCAAAGGCAGATGCTTCACCAACTGAGCCACCCAGGAGCCCAATTAACTGAAATCTTATCCCTGGTCCTTGAACTGTTTCCCAGGCAATCTCACCCATGCCCAGTACAACAGCCATCGTGAATGCGACACCCATGCATGTGAGTGTCTCCACGTCACCTCTCATCTCTGTGGATCAAAGCCATACATTTGAAACCCGGAACATAGATTTTTTCGAAGTCTGTAAAAACATACATGAAATAGAGCTCATGATCATTACTCTACTCTCTACTCCACCAAAAAATGACACAAAGCAACAAGGATCCTGTTCCAGAGTATTCTCTCTCAATCATGGCTATCTGTTCAATGACATAGGACTGAGATCTCAGATTCATTTATAATACCTTACTACCCTGTACTTTTTTTTTTTTAAATTAACATATAATGTATTATTTGTCCCAGGGGTACAAGTCTGTGAATCATCAGTCTTACATAAATCACAGCACTCACCATAGCACATACCTTCCCCAATGTCCATCGCACTCTCCCCTCCCCACCCCCTTCCACTCTAGCAACCCTCAATTTGTTTCCTGAGCATAAGAGTCTCTTATGATTTGTTTCCCTCTCTGGTTTCATCCTGTTTCATTTTCCCCTCCCTTCCCCTATGATCCTCTGTCTTGTTTCTCAAATTCCTCATATCAGTAAGATCATATGATAATTGTCTTTCTCTGATTGACTTACTTCACTTAGCATAATACTCTCTAGTCCTATCCACATCATTGCAAATAGCAATATTTCATTCTTTGATGGCTGCATGCTATTCCATTGTGTGTGTGTGTGTGTATCTCACATCTTCTTATCCATTCATCCATTGATGGACATCTGGGCTCTTCCCATAGTTTGGCTATTATAGACATTGCAGACATTTCTGCAAAGAAGACATCCAAATGGCCAACAGACACATGAAAAAGTGTTCAGTATCACTTTGGATCAGGAAAATACAAATCAAAACCTCAATGAAATAACACCTCATACCGTCAGAATGGCTAAAATGAACCAGTCAAGAAACAACAGATGTTGGCAAGGATGCAGAGAAAGGGAAACCCTCCTGCATTGTTGGTGGGAATGCAAGCTGGTGCAGCCTCTCTGGAAAACAGTATGGAGGTTCCTTAAAAAGTTGAAAATAGAGCTACCCTATGACCCAGCAAATGTATTACTGGGTATTTACCCCAAAGATACAGATTTAGTAATCCAAAGGGGCACATGCACCCCAATGTTTATAGCAGCAGTGTGTCCCCTGTACTTCTGATTTCTACAACTTTACCAGTTTGGTTTTGCCTCTGAGATATTTATAAAAGTTATTCAGCAACAAGTACCCTTGTCCATGAAGCCATCATTTCTCACCTGAACTGATGAAATAGCTTTATAAAGACTATGTCCATGTCAACTAGTATGGACCCTGTTTTCCAGTCTTCAAGAAGAGCAATCACTAAAAATTCAAACACTGTTGTAAAACTCACCTATTTAAACTATAAATAGCTACCTCTCATTCCAATGGCTTAGACCAAGATCCTTAACATGACTAACTACAAGCCCCCTCCCTTCCTGATCTTGGGCCATGCTGCTTGATTTCTGTGTCATTTAAACACCAGGCTCTCTATACACTCTAGCCCCTGCACATGGGGTCTCTTTTTCCTACAATGCATGCCCCCTTCCCATCTCTGCTCTTGACCTAATTCCTTCCTTGCCTCCCAATCTCAGCTCTAGGACCACTCCTTCATAAAGACCCTTCCTCGTTCACCTACTCCAGACCAGAGCAAGCCCATGTATTCTGCACTGATGTACATGTTGTCCTCAAGTTTGCAGCCATGTTTCCTGATAGAATTCTGTACTGATTTTCAATGATTCTGTGATCTCTATCTACTTATCAATGCATCTTAATAGATCAAGCTCCCGGAGAGTAAATTCAGCTGTTATCTTCTCTATGAAGACTTACTTCAACAATTATTGAATAAATCAGTACTTTACTTGCAAGAATAAATTAACTGATAAGTACATGAAAGCCAATTTACACGAACTATTGAGAAACATTTCAGTAAGATAAAGCAAGAGCTTTAGAGAATTTTAAAAATAGATCACGTTTCTTTCCTTCCTTTCCTATTTTCTTTAATGTTCTTTTCTTCCTATCTTCATTCCTGCTTTTTTCCCCATTCACAACTGAATACTTAGCACAGAGCTTTGTGTACCTCAGATGCTTAATAAACTATGATGAATGAGTTAGTGAATCAAATATTCAATCCTGTTTTTAAAAATTTCTAGCTGTAGAATTGGGCAAAGTTATTTATCCTTCATAATTTTCAGCTGGTGGCTAGTCAAATAGAGTGAGAAATAGAAAAATCTATTAAAATTGCTGTTTTAAAAACTAGAAAAACAACTCATAGAAGTACTCTGTAAACTTCAAAGTTGACACATATTTGTCATTATCATCATTTTTGAATCTCTATTACCATAATTTACTTTGTAAAATGCACAAATCAAAACAAAGCCCCATATGGGCTAAGCATTGCAATCCATATCCAGATATCAGCAGCATTTTTCACAGAACAAATAATACTAATTTGTATGGAACCACAAAAGACCCTGAATAGCCAAAGCAATCTTAAGAAAGGAGAACAAAGCTGGAAGCATCACAATCTCAGATTTTAAGATATACTACAGAGCTGTAGGAATCAAAACTGTGTGGTTTTTGGCACAAATATAGACACATAGAGCAATAGAACAGAATAGAGAGCCCAGAAATAAACTCACACTTACATGGTCAATTAATCTTCAACAAGGGAGAAAAGAATATATGATAAAAAATAATACAGTCTCATAGGACGCCTGGGTGGCTCAGTTGGTTAAGTGGCTGCCTTCGGCTCAGGTCATGATCCCAGCATCCTGGGATTGAGTCCCACATCGGGCTCCTTGCTCAGCAGGGAGCCTGCTTCTCCCTCTGCCTCTGCCTGCCACTCTGTCTGCCTGTGCTCCCTCTCTCTCTCTCCCTCTCTCTCTGACAAATAAATAAATTAAAAAAAAAAAAAAAAAAAAGAATACAGTCTCTCCAACAAATGGTGCTGGCAAAACTGGACAGCCGCGTGCAAAAGAATGAAAGTGGACCACTTTCTTACACCATACCCAAAAATAAGCTCAACATGACTTGAAGACCTGAATGTGAGACCTGAACCCATAAATATCACAGAAAGGAGCACAGGCATTAATCTGCCATTGGCTATAACAACATTTTTCTAGATATGTGTCTAGAGGCACGGAAACAAAAGCAAAAACAAAACTTTGGGACTACCCCAAAATAAAAAGGGTTTGCACAGAAAAGAAACCTGTCAATGAAATGAAAAGACAACCTACTAAAAGGGAGAAGATATTTGCAAATGATATATCTGATAAAGGGTTAGTATCCAAAATATATAAAGAACTTCTATGACTCAATGTCAATAACAAAAAAATAATTCAGTTAAAAAATGGGCAGAAGACATGAATAGACATTTTTTCCAAAAAAGACACATAGTAACCATCAGACACATGGAAAGATGCTCAACATGATTCATCATCAGGGAAATGCAAAGCAAAACCACAATGAGATAACATCTCACACCAGTCACAATGGCTAAAATCAACAACACAAGAAACAACATGTGTTGGCAGGGATGTGAAGAAAGGGGTACTCTCGTGCACTGTTGGGGCAATGCAAGTTGGTATGGCCACTGTGGAAAACAGGATGGAGGTTCCCAAAAAAATTAAAAAATAGAAATACCATGTCACCCAATAATTCCACCACTGGGTACCTCAAAGAAAACAGAACACTAATTAGAAAAAATATATGCACCCCTATGTTTATTGCAGCATTATTTACAACAGACATGAAAACAGCCTGTATCCCCTGGCAGATGAATGGATGAAGAAGATGTGGTCATATACATACAATGGAATATTACTCAGCCATAAAGAAAACGAGACCTTGCCATTTGTAACCACATGGATGGAACTAGAGGATGCTTTGCTACATGAAGGAAGTCAGGAAAAAAGGCAAATACTGTATGTTTTCATTTATATGTACAATCTAAACCATAAAACAAAAAGCAGAAACAGATCAATAAATGTGGGGAATAAAGTAATGGTTGTGGGGGGGTGGAGGCAAAAGGGAGTGAGGGTGCGGGTGGTACAGACTTCCAGTTATGGAACAAGTCACAAGGATAAAGTGTGTGCCCAAGAGTAGTCAATGATACCGCTGTAGTGCTGTGTGGTGAGTGAGCCCAGCAACACACAAGTGTGTGATCTCCATATTGAATACCTGACACCAACATCGTATTGTGTGTCAGCTATGCTTCAATTAAGTAAAATAAATAAAATTTTAAAAATAAGCCCTAGATAAGAAATGATTTTGAATATACTAATGTTTAAGATTTGAACTGAATCCTAACTTTTAGACTTCTTCCACGAGTTCAAATCTGAAACCCCAAGAAATCAAGCAAATGCCTCAGGCCCAGAAAAGTCCACACAAATCTCATGCAACACAAAAGGCTGTCTACACTTTTCTAATGAGGATAAGTGGCTCTTTTAGGAGTTGTGTGTGCTTTACAGAGATGCTTGGAGCCACATGACAGAGGTTAAAGGTCTCAGAGATCACTCTCAACCCCTTTTAACCTGGCCGTTACCAAAGGCAGCTGCCCCAGTAAATCAGGGCAGGCTGGAGACCAGCAGTAAACTCAATTCCACTTTGCTCTCAACTACACTGAAAGTAAATTCTCTGTGGGAAATTAAGATGAATTTCACGATGAGAAGAAATTTTTGTAAAGGGATTAAAGGAAACGGAGCTTATAATTCAGAATCTGTGCAGTTTTCCTCCAAAGGGTAAGTTATGGTCATAAAGGTGGAGGGTATGCAGGAACTTGAACAGAAGATGATGCTACAGCTATGAATCTGTACTTGTCCCCTACATGTTTTGTTGTTGTTGTTGTTGTATCATGGGTATATACCAATAATTGACTGTAACGTGTCACCCAATCTGCTTTTATCATAGCAAAAATGATAAGGTCTCTCTGTGTACTATCCCAGCATTTAATTTCCAGTGTATTTGTTGGACTTCAATACTCCTGTATTACATTATTTAGGTATACATATATATATATGTATATATATACACAAATATATATATATATATAATTTATTTACTTGAGAGAGACAGACATAGCAAGAAAGCATGAGCTGGGAGGGGGAGAGGGAGAAGCAGGCTTCCAGCTGAGCAGGGAGCCGGATGTGGGACTCTATCCCAGGACCCTGGGATCATAACCTGAGCCGAAGGCAGATGCTGAACTGACTGAGCCACCCAGGCGCTCATGTATTATGTCTCATATGCCCATATTCATGCTATTTGGCCAGGAAAGCAAGAAGCATAATTATCATGGAAGGTTACAAAGGCATCAGAACAAGTGCCAAAAGTCTCAGTGTATTTCTTAAGGAATATTAGACAGTTTGGTAATGCTAATTTTTGGCTTCTTCTAAATATCCACTGGAAATCAGACCTCAGTAAAAGAGAAGAAATGGTCAACAGGTGGTGTAAACAGCAGGAGGATCCCAAGTTTGGAGAAAGATATAAGTAAACTATGAACCCCTCAAATTTTAATACAAAATAAATTAAATATTCACTAGAGACCAATTGTTTTCTCAATCAGCCCAAATATATTGAGCTTCCAATGTATATACTTCTACAATTCTTCTGTACCCTAAATAGAGATTTACAGTGGATTATATGTTCTCTGCTGACACGAAAAAGGCAAAAACAAAAACAAAAACAAATAAAAAATATTAAATTCTCTCCTAACACCAAAAACAGAGATTTAAAAATAATAATAATAATTCTTGTTTGGTGTATATAAACAGTCTATTTAAGAAGATACCATGAGCACACTGTATATTAACATTGCTTCACAACATCATTTTCAAGGCACAGTGACATTTAATTTGAAGTGTATCTTTTAAGGTTAACCCCCACTCCACTACAAGTAGAGGATGTTCAGATTCTTTTTTTGTTTTTGTTTCTTGCTCCTCCCCCTTCCTATTACAGAGACACCTTGGATCAAATGTTTGTCTCTATTTGATACTGTTTCTTTTGGATAAATTCTACAGCTCACAAGCCTGGGTAAGGTGAGGTGGAACATGCAGCATATATTTGTAAATGTCAGTAAATAGTGAATGGAGGGCACCTGGGTAGCTCAGTGGGTTAAGCCTCTCCCTTAGGCTCAGGTCATAATCTCAGGGTCCTGGGATCTAGTCCCACATCGGGCTCTCTGCTCAGCAGGGAGCCTGCTTCTCCCGCATCTCTCTCCGCCTGCCTCTCTGCCTACTTGTGATCTCTCTGTCAAATAAGTAAATAAAATCTTAAAAAAAAAAAAAAGAGTGAATGGATAATTTTAAGCAAACGGATGCTTGCAAGTGCTGGTTCCTTCCTGAATGCCCTCCTCTCCCTAAAGGATTAGAAGCAATTGGCAGCGGGGTGATCATTCCAGAACTGGCAGGCCAGAGGCCAGGCTCGTTCTCCATTCTGTTATATGACTCATGAAATGGCTCAGTGTGGCCAGCAGCTTCCTTCACTAACACTGCTTTAGGGAAATAACATACAAGTACTGAACTCAAAAGTCTACCACAGATGCACTTGGGAAGGAAGATGTTCTTTCATTTATTTTCTTTTTTATGTATTATTCAAAGATTGAAACAATAACACCTGTGAAGATCAATGAAATGTTATAAATTTCTGAAATGTTATAAAATGTTATAAAAATGAAATTCTACATTTTTTTCAAAGATTCACATGGCAATCACCTCACCGTAAACCATCATATAACATCTACTGATCCTCCCCCCCATTAAAAATATCCAAACTGGAAAGAAAAGTCTGCCTTTGGAAACTTCACTTGTGGGCTCATATCATGCAGCAGTAACTTCCTGCATGAAGGCGCTACTCAACGATAACTAGTTTCCAGAACACACTCTCTGTAGCTTGTTTCAGCTAACTGCTTTCATACCACAGGTCTTGTCTTCCCTCTCACTAGATATGTGAATGAGACCTTTCAAAGTTATGTTATTTCTGTATATAACAATGAAGTTTGTGGTGCACAATATAACTTAATAAAAGAAAACTACCAGATTTGGTTATATCTGTAGTTGCCATCTGAGTTTATCTATACGATGTTTTCTTTCCTTCATTCAACAATTATAGAACACCACAGGCGAGGCCCCTGTTCCATGCACTAGGAAAGCAACAAGGAATAAAGCAGACAGAAGAGCAAACTTGGTTCCAAAGTTCTATTTCAAAACTGGCCCTAGACTGAGACCCAAAGGAGCCCCTTATTTGTCCCCACTCAACTGTATCCATCCAGTCCCAGTTGGCCTATATTTTGCATAATCATTTTTTATACTGAAAAGTGAGACTTATTCTATTTCCAATGCTCATGATGAAGGATATTCTTCTTTATATCCTTACACTTTCAAGTTTTATTACATTTTTCTTTCCATGCATTAGTATGAACCAAGCACTGATTTAATGGACTTGCTATTTTAGGTTCGATTTGTTAAACCCTCAATTTTCTTTTAAAGTCTCAAATCAGTTCTGTGATTTGAAACTAGCCTACTGTTACTCACTTATTTTTGCCTAAAATAGCGTCTTATTTTATATTTAGAACTCAGAAGTCTTCTTCATTAATACAAATGCATTCTAATCCATAAAAGCTATTGATTAGGGTATGTTAACATTCACAATAAGAGAAAAGAACTGCAGTTTAGAGTTGTCATAGCATGAAAGAAAAGAGAGTCTTATGTTGAGAGGAAGGTTCTACTCAAAAGCAGGCTCCAAGTTTTAAGTTTGATGAGGCTGTGACTTGTTTCACTTAGAAGTCAAATTAAAATGTGCATGCAAAGGGACACCTGGGTGGCTCCAGTCAAGTGGCTGCCTTGGACTCAGGTCATGATCCCAGCATCCTGGGATGGAGTCCCACATCCTGTTCCTTGTTCTGCAGGGAGGGGGGGGGGTTCTCCTTCTGTCTCTGTTGGCCACTCTACCTGCATGTGCTATCTCTCTCTCTCTCTGACAAATAAATAAATAAAATCTTTTAAAAAATAAATAAAATGCACATGCAAATTTTATAATAGATTGTGTTCTACCCATCTAGATAGCCCTTGCTCCCATTACAGCGTCTAACAGTCAATAAACATTAAATATTAACGAAGGAATGAATAAATGGATAACTAATTGATATAAACCAATAGCGGTTGGTGACCTAGCCAACACAATGACTTGTTCTCTGACTTACTCGCCCAGGACCAAAAAAGGAAAAAGCAAAGCAAAATGGGAACACGCATTAAAAACGATTCATTCTTCGGCTATGCAAGGGAAGTACTGAGATGTGAACTTTCCAGAAGCTACACACCTTGCTTTCCACTCTTATTTCAGCCACACCAAATTATCATGAGTCTTTACACAATTGCATTAAAAACAATCAGATATCTTGTTTAGCAGCATAAAATCCAGAAGAAAACAGACGAATGGATCAAGAAGATGTGGCCCACATATACAATGGAGTATTGCGCCTCTATCAGAAAGAATGAATACCCAACTTTTGTATCAACATGGATGGGACTGGAGGAGATTATGCTGAGTGAAATAAGTCAAGCAGAGAGAGTCAATTATCATATGGTTTCACTTACTTGTGGAGCATAAGGAATAACACGGAGGACACTGGAGATAGAAGTGAGTTGGGGGAACAAACCAGGAGAGACTGTGGACTCTAAGAAACAAACTGAGGGTTTTGGAGGGGAGGAGGATGGGTGGTTTGATTGAAAAAAAAAAAGATGGTATAAAAAATAATACTTGAAGGCTACATTTGTCCGAAGTCAAAAGAAAATGTTTATGTTCAAAATGGACAGTGTCATAGAAAGTAAGCCATTTTGTTTTGACAACAGAACAATCTCAACTAAGAAGCTAAGTCAAATAAGCCCATATATAAGCCCATCAAAATAAAAACTAAGACATTCAAAAAGGTATAAGGGCAACCATATGAAGAGACATTCAAAAAGGTATAAGGGCAACCATATGAAGAGACAGATGACCCAGAGAGGCAACCATGACTTGAGGGCTCCTCAGCCTGATCTGATATGAGCTCCTAACAAGATGTGCACATATGAGTCTACAAGTTCCCTAAAATGCTATGCAAATGGCATCAATTAATCTATTGGTCCATCTAAATGTCTATCAACATAGTAAAATATATATTTTATACATGAATTTTGTACAAGCAACACATTCTTGTACATACATGCGTGTCTGTTGACAGATGAATGCATAAAGAAAATCTGTGTTTGTAGACATAATGTAGGCATTAATAAAAAGACATACACACAATGAAATATTCAGCTGTAAGAGAGAAGAAAATGTTGTTATTTTCAATAACAGAGATGAAGTGGAAGACATTGTGTTCAATGAAATAATCCAGACAGAGAAAGGCCAAAAAAGCATGGTCTTGATGACATGTGAACTCTGAAGGAGCTGGAGGATGGAGCAATTGCAATGGAAAACATTTCTGGTCACGAATGAGTACAATTTTCCTTTTACACCTGTGATGTTTATTACCGCATGCCTTGTTCATTAAGCCTTGTTGACAGCAATCAGTTACCAACTCTCTGTGATGCTGGGCTCCAGTGATTTGTGGCTCACAAGAAGCCCAAGAAAATCCTGAAGTCCATTATACCAACTCAGGAGTGGTTCATACTGAAGTAATAACTAAGACTGAACCAAGGAACAGCTGGCCTTCAGATGTGATGTGTATTCTGAACCACGGCTGATACACTGATACTAGCCAATATCTGAAAGTTTCCCAAAATAAAAAATAGCATACAGTTTTAGTAGAAGACCAAAAACCATCAAGACTGGTTTTCTTCGGTATTACATAGAACGCTTTTTCTGATCTTGTTAGAAGTAAAATGGTACTTTTCCTGAACTATTTTTGTTAAAATACTAATATGAAATATTTCACCTGTTTAAAAATCACGCTTCCTCAAAAAAATTTTTTCATCAGATGTTTTAAAGGCTGAAGATTTTTCTGGACCATTTTCTTTCTAATGATGCTAGATAAACATGAGAGTGACTTTGTGTTAACATCTACTGAGAGAAAAATCCATGTCTAATTTCTAACATACGAGTCCTTTATAGAGTCTCAATTATACTTTCTATTTCTTTTATTTCTACTTAATGGTTCCATTCAACGTCTAAAATGATTTCAAGCTTAAAAGTACATGAAAAGCAAAGATGGTCTGAAACTATAGCTTCAGCATTAACCTTCATGGAGCAGAGACAACTCCTTCCCTCCTTCCCTCCTTCCCCATGCTTTCCAACAGCAAGCTTCAGCTAGCCCATATGCAAGTAAAGTCAGCCTCAGCAAGGATTTCTTCCAATTTGTGGAGAGACACCAGCATTGTGATTAAGAAAAATTATTTACAGTACAGCAAAGCAAGGTGTCCAGAAATATTGTGCCATAAACTTCCAATGTTCTCACCTTCTTTGTAGAAAAGGGAGAAAGGACCAGGATTACCTAAACATGGTCTTGGACATACACATTCTCCCTCACATCCTGGGACCATACATAAGAGATGTGCTTCACCTCATTTTTATATATCTCCAAATATTATTTGAGGCATTTATTAATTTGCAGACTTTTTTTGTGACTATGGCCCTGATTTTTAATTTTTTTTTCAAAAACTTAGAGATAGTACAATTCACCTTTTTGTGTATATGCATACAGTCCTATGCCTTTTGACACAGAGTCATATAATGATCATCTCAATTAAGATATGGAACAATCTCATCATTTCTCCCTGCCTCCCCCCCAAATCACCTTGTACTGTCCTTTATAACTCCCCCCCCCTTTTTTTTTAAAAGATTTTCTTTATTTCTTTGACAGAGGGAGACAGTGAGAGAGGGAACACAAGCAGGGGGAGTGGAAGAGGGAGAAGCAGGCCTCCCATAGAGCAGGGAGCCCCATGCAGAGCTCAATCCCAGGACCCTGGGATCACAACCCAAGCCGAATGCAGTCGCTTAATTGACTGAGCCACCCAAGTGCCCCCTTTATAACACTTTAATATAAAAACAAAATTTTTAAAGATTTTATTTGACAGAGAGAGAAAGAGTGTGAGTACATGAGCAGGGAGAGTGGGAAATGTAGGGAGCCTGGTGTGGGACTTGATCCCAGGACCCTGGAATATGACCTGAGCCCAAGGCAGATGCTTAACTGATTGAGCCACCCAGGTGTCCCAAAGCCAAATGTTCTTCGGGCCAATTTCATTGTTTCTGTTTTATAATCATTTTATATGATCCATATTAGTTTTTAAAAAGGTTTCTAGAAACAATCCATTTATTTTTCAACAAAGAGTAGTAACTGCTACTTAGCAGGAACTAGATCAGGCATGTATGTCTGTCTTGCACTGTACACATATTTCAGTGGGGTCAGGTAGGGACCAAGTGGTAAACAATAAACACAACAAATAAAACCATCGTGCATTATATTAGAAAAAAATGTCCTATAAAATCTGGAAGTAGAGAGTTGCAGGAGGAGGACTGAAAATTTAAATAAAATGGTTGCTGAGCAAGTCATTCCATAAAGATTTTTAAATTCTGGGAAATGGGAGGGGAGAGACGAACCATGAGAGACTGTGGACTCTGAGAAACAAACGGAGGGTTTTGGAGGGGAGGGGAATGGGGGGTTGGGAGAGCCTGGTGGTGTGTATTAAGGAGGGCACATACTGCATGGAGCACTGGGTGTGGTGCATAAACAATGGATCTTGGAAATTGAAAAAAATAAAATTAAATTAAAAAAAGAAAAAAATTAAATCCCTATGTGACATTTAATCTGAAATTTTAGCCTATTTTAGTGAATTTACATAAAATGTCTTAATTTTAATGTCCTAAGTATGTCCTACTTTAACTTTAATTTTCTCTATATTGCAATTTTTAAAATTTCTAATTAAATTAATCTCTTCCATGTATATTTGAAAATTGTATAGGCAGAAAGGCAAGGGAAGCAAGGGCAAAAATGAAATATTGGGACTTCATCAAGATCAAAGCTTTTGCAAAGCAAAGGAAACAGTCAACAAAACCAAAAGATAATCAACAGAACGGGGAAAAGATATTTGTAAATGACATGTCAGATAAAGGGCTAGTATCCAAAACCTATAAAGAACTTATCGAATTCAACATCCAAAGACCAAATAATCCAATCAAGAAATGGGCAGAAGACACGAACAGACATTTCTGCAAAGAAGACATCCAAATGGCCAACAGACACATGAAAAAGTGCTCAATATCACTCAGCATCAGGGAAATACAAATCAAAACCCCAGTGAGATATCACCTCACACCAGTCAGAATGGCTAAAATTAACCAGTCAGGAAATGATAGATGTTGGCAAGGATGCAGAAAAAGGGGAACCCTCCTACACTGTTGGTGGGAATGCCAGCTGGTGCAGCCACTCTGGAAAATAGTATGGCGGTTCCTCAAAAATTTGAAAATAGAGCTACCCTATGACCCAGCAATCGCACTACTGGGCATTTACACTAAAGATACAAATATAGTGATCCAAAGGGACATGTGCACCCAAACATTTATAGTGGCAAAGTCCACAATAGCTAAACTATGGAAAGAGCCTAGATGCCCATCAACAGATGAATGGATAAAGAAATTGTGATATATATACATACAATGGAATACTATGCAGCCATAAAAAAGAAATTTTGCCATTTGCAACAATGGATAGAACTAGAGGGTATTATGCAAGTGAAATAAGTCAGTCAGAGAAAGACAATTATCATATGATCTCTCTGATATGAGGAATTTGAGAAACAAGAGAGAGGACCATAGAGGAAGGGAGGAAAAAATAAAACAAGACGGGACCAGGGAGGGAGACAAACCATAAGAGATTCTTAATCTCAGGAAACAAACTGAAGGTTGTTGGAGGGTTGGCAGGGAGGGATAGGGTGGCTGGGTGATGGGCATGGGAGGGTATGTGCTATGGTGAGTGTTGCGTGTTGTGTAAAACTGAAGGATCTCAAACCTGTACCCCTGAAACAAATGATACATTATATGTTAATTATTAAAAAAATAAAGAAAATCACATAGGTATGAAAGGTCTTGATATAAATTTGTCTGAAGTTTTTTATTTGTTTGCTTAAATTTAGACATGTGTTGATACGTGATTTAACCATGTACAATTATAATCCCATCCTCTCATACCTAATTAACATGACCTTAAGTGACTGAGAAAGTTGTTAACCTGTATGTTTGAGTGATGCCAACACATGAAGTTTGACTAAAGCACACTGAGGGGGAGCCCAAATAAAACCCAAACTGCCAATCTGAGCTCCAAGACTCTAGATGCAGAATGATAAGATCCCATAAAATAAAACATTAAACCTGAAATAGAAGATCAGAAAATCATGAAGAGTACAACACACACACACTCACTCATACACACATCTATGGGCACACTTCAGCCCTTCTGTGATGTGGAGAATGTAAAGAGATTTGATGTAGACAGGAATGGACTCGAGTAAGGGGCTAAGGCAGGACTAAGAAGAGATGCAAAGGCATGAACTAAATATTTGGACAAATTAAATTGCGAGATTATCTAACTGCGGAATTCTCCTCATCCACTGGCAACTGTAGGGAGGGCTCAACTCCAAGCAGGAGACTGAGTGCAAGGTTCTCTGTAGGGAGCCTCACTGGTCCAGGAGTACAGATATCCAGAATAGGAGCATATACTGGTTTCCAAAGACAGGGACACGTTCACTCTTGATTGCTCGACAACAAACACTGCTGGCCCACACTGTGCTTTTCAGCAGGTTTTACTGTGTCCCTCTTCAATGTGAAATGATGGCCAGGAATCAGAATTGAGGAAAACCTCCAAACAAGAAAGAATCCAGAACAGGTACATAAAGGAAAGGAGAAAATAGGACAAGTGGAATGGAATGTTTATGTTATTTACTAAGAATTTAAAAAAAAAAATTCTGTTTTATTCCCAGAAATTTGGCATTAAGCTTAATATATAGGACTTACCCAGTAAATTTTTGTGGAAGGTTATAACAAATTTTAATGTACACATTAATACATATGCACATATATATCTTAAATACCAATATGTAAAATATTGTATGCATTTTATATAATTCAAATTGGCACAAAAATGTGTTTTGAGAAACATGTACTTTTATTCTTAATAAGAAATAATAGGTAATAATTATTGAGGTTTGCAAAGTGCAGACACAGTTCTATATTATTTACATAAATTTAGTGATATAGTCATTAGGCCAAATAATTTTCAAACTGAGATAGAAAGAGGTCAAGTGATTTATCCAGATACAGAGAGCAGGAAATTATAGAGCCAGGATTTAAATCCAGGATTTCTAACAAAGCATAAAAATCTTCAAGAACAAAGTAATAATAAAACATATTCTCAGTATTCCATGGATCACAAAGATTATAAATTCAGTCATTTAATCACACGTGGTTCTTAGGATCTTCTTGATATGGTTTGGAATGTTACCAGGGTCCAGAGCCCACAGCCAAGAACAAATTCTTAAGACGTCTTTAGTGCAAAGAAGGTGGTTTTATTTAGGCATGGGGACAGGACCCATGTGCAGAAAGAGCTGTATTGTAAGTATGAGGAGGGACTGATTATATCCTTGGGAGCTGGGGGAGAGGAGGACAGGGGGGTGTCCAAGAGAACTCTGATATGCTAAAGCAGACTCCCAGGATACTGGAGGCCTTGCTCTTGTCAAGCTAAGGTTGTTTCTTCCTCTAGCAAGGCATTAACACGAAGACAGATGGGAGTTCCTGGAGGAGGGTTATACTCTTCCTGTCTCGAGTATTCGTCAACGGCTGCAGGACATTTAATTTCATCTACATTCTCTTCTGTCTGTTTCCCACATCACTGTGGAAGGGAGGGTGATGTAAGGGCCCCAGAAAATTGAGTCTATGGGTCTCTGGAAGGTAGACTAATGATAAGAACGCTTTTTTCCCTGTAAATCACAACACTGGTGAACTGAGGGAGACTCACGTTCCATGGGACTGTGATCCTTGTCCATGAACCATTTGTTTTTTCCTTCCCTTAGTTTTAGGGCAGGCAGGAGAGCCTGGAGAACGTCACGTAGATACCACCTAGGGGGTGGCGGGGTGGGGTGTCTGCTTGTGCTTGCCCTCAGCTTGCCTTCCGCTCCCTCATCATTCAGGGGCAAAGATACTCTTTAACCAAGAAGATAAAAACTCCAGGCTTTCCTTAGGTAAATCCTAAAGCATCTGGGCATATAGTTGAATAGATGTGATTTTAAGACCACTGAACTCTGAAAATGTGAAAAATAAACCTTTTCATGTGGGGTACAATCAATGGGAGAGGAGAAAATAGCATCAAGCACTTTATCGCAGGATACCAATTAGACAGTGTTGATTAGAAATGTAGGTCCAATGTCCTGAGCAGCTTCTGTAATCTTCTCGTTATTAAACACCATGTATCTAGAAGGCCCTCCCTGCAGTTTCTCTGTGGGAGTGAGGAGGGAAATTACCCAGAGCAGGCCCAGGCTGGCAGGCCCCAGAAGATGGGAAGTTACTAGTAACATTAAGAGATAACTAGCCCCTTGAGCAAGAGATGACCAGTGGCTTGAATAAGAGATAACTAGCTGCTTGACCAAGAGATAACCAGCTGCTTGAGCAAGAGGTAACCAGCCCTTGAGCAAGAGATAACCAGCCACTTGAACAAGAGATAACCAACAGCCTGAGCAAGAGATAACCAGGTCTCTAGAGCAAGAGATAACCAGCCTTCAGCAAGAGATAACCAGCCACTTCTGCTTCTGTAAACAAACAGGCCACTGTCCTGATCACTGTTTCGGCCTATAGCGCGCTGCCCCCCCCCCCCCCCCCCCCCCCCCCCCCCCCCCCCCCCCCCCCCCCCCCCCCCCCCCCCCCCCCCCCCCCCCCCCCCCCCCCCCCCCCCCCCCCCCCCCGCCCATTTAACCCCACTACCAGCAGTCAGCACAGCCCTTGGAACCCAACCTCCTGCACTGCCCTATAAAAGTTCTGTAACCCTACTGTCCGGGGCACAGAATTTCAAGTACAAGGTCCTCTGGGTCCACCAGCGCAAAATAACCCAAGTTCTCCTACTTCTCTGAGTGTCACTTGGCTTCTCACTGGTCTGATTTTTATTTTCTGCAACAGTAGCAAAGAGACAGCCATTTATGAGATGGTATGCTAACAACTAATTGTTTATTATTACTTCACTATACAGCTCATCTAAAATCCAATTTTAATGTAACCAATGTAAATAAATAACCTGTGTTCAGTCCTGGGTTGGTCCTTTTTTATGATTTATTCCTGACTGTACAAAAGACAAGCTCCTCCTTCCTGATAGCCCAGATCTATGGTAGCCTCACCTGAGGGAGCAGTGGAAGGGGCACAAAAACCATCCATCTTCTCCATCATTTAAGAGGCAAATTAGAGCCCAACAAAATCATTATGCTGTGACTCTTAATTAAAGGTGTTACTTATCAGCCCATAGATGAGAAATGCTATGACACTACTCCCCTTGCAGAAGAAGGAACAGCTCGGGTCCTACCTGGGAAAAGTACATAAAGAAACCTCATTTACAATGGAGTCAGGAGGCTCTGGCGGGGATTCACACTTGGGTCACCTGGTATAGCGTGTACAGCCAGCAGAAAGCAGGAAGAACACTCTTCACATACTAATTTCATCTCCTGTCTTTAAGAAAAAGAAGACCCCTCCCTCCCCAGCAAAGGCTCACTAACCACTGCTTGCAGCCAATGAGAAATTGCCACTGGTTGATCTTCTGTTCTTCTCCAAAGACCTTTTGTTTCAAACAACTCTCCTAAACCCTTAGAAAAGCTGGCCTTCCCTTTGTCTTTGCCTTTGGTTTGCCGTAGTTTGCTTGGACTGAATAGCCCATTCCTCTGCCATTCCCAGTTCCCAAATTAACTTGTTCATGCTACTAAATTTACATGCTACTAAAATAATGACTTTATCTTATGACCCTATTTCCATACTGTATTACCCTCTTTTTATAAATTAGATATATCACAAAATGATGTCCTTCTTACTGTACAGCAAAGGGTTGAACTCATGGCAAGCAATGAATAAACATTTAGGAAAAGGATCTGAAATCAGAGAGCTCTTGTTGCCAAACTCAGGCAAAAATTTTATCTGGCTTTAATTAGTAAATTCATACCTTTCATAGTCACATGTCTTTGAGATTCTTTACTATTCTCAGTAAAAGAGTTTTCCTGCCAGGAGGACAGACCCTCATTCAAATGCCAATATTCAGAACTGCAATCCCAAAGTCAACAGTCTAGAGCTAGGTTACTAGATGCTAATATAGGTCTTTAAGAATGATTGAGCCAGAGGGCACCTGGTGTGTGTGTTTGGGGGGGGGGGGGCGCCGAGGCTCCCAGAGTTGGCCTTCTTCTGAAGGCAGAAACCCATTGTTCCATTGTTTATATACAAATTAAGTTGGGTTTACACTGAATGATTAAAGAAGAGATACATGCCTGTCCCTTGAAGAATACAGAATTACATAATTTAGAACTATCTAAATGCATCCCTGATCTGTTAATTTCACACTAATAAATACACCAGCATATGTTGCTAGCAAATATTCGACAACTCTACAAGTCTTAGCTACTTTAAAAAAATACTCCATAGGGCCTCTTTCTAGAAAGACCTGAGATTTTTTTTTTTTACCACCTCCCTTTGGAAACCAGAGTTTAATCTCCATTCATTTTTGAAATATCTTTTGTCGTCCACTGAAACTGCAACCCAAATTTACCCTCCATCCATCATTCTTTGCGGTCACCGCTGAAGAGGGAGTGCTTCTTTTCAGCAGACAGAAGTACCATCTAAGCAGCCTGCTAGGTAATTTTAGCCTTCACCAGAGAGTGACGTGTTGATGTGCAGGCTACCAAAGGCACATTAGGCAGCTGCACTCACCAAAGAGACAGTGTGTAGGCATAGTGAAATCCAAGACAGGGAGAGAGGGATTCTGAAAACCCCGTGTCATGTCTTCCATCAGGCAGTGTACCTCTCTGCATGTCACACAGACAATGTGGCTTAGGAAAGCACATTCCCTTACACAGACACAAAATACAGTTTGTTTTATTTTTAAATGGAAATGTGCTCAATATTTAAATCAGGACTTGCATGTTTTTATCTAAATAGGGATTCCCCTTGGTGTTCTTTAACAACTGAGCTCACATATTGCATTTCAATTTGATTCAACTGAGATAAAATATTGTTTATAAGAAGTTGGAGTTTTCATTATCACATGTTATAACACTAGTGATTAGAGCCAGCTTGATTTTTTTTTTCCTAATGTGTTAAGCTCTATTTTTAACTAAAATTTGGAGATAAATGTAGCTTTACACATTGTTTTAAAAAACAGTACAGAGGGATCTTACCTGCCTTTTCCCCAGTCACTACCAATGGTAACATGTTGAAAAATCAAGTGACAATATCACAACCTAGACACTGACTGTAACACAGTCAGGAAATCAGAATACTTTCATCACCACCAAGATCCCTCACCTTGACCTCTTCTAGTCGTGCCCACTTGCCTCCTGCCCTTGCCTGTCCTTTACTCCTAGCTCTAGAGGCTGCTTTCAGGCAAACGGGCTGGAGCAATGGAATGTAGAAATGGCCACAACCTACCTCAGAGTACCCACAGGCCCTGACTGACTTGTGGGCCCCTTACAACCAGGCAGAGTTCCCAGAAAAAGGAGAATCCATAGTCACCATACCTCCTCATCCCCCCCTTTGAAAACAGCCTCCTGGCTGACAGCCCCTCCTCCTCTGTGGGCCTGCCCCAGCTCCCTTGCAGTGTTTCCATAAACTTCTATTCCCCTTGTGCTGCCTCAGGTGAATTCTGTCACCTCCCACGGGCCACTGGCATCCACCTGACTGTCACCCCATATCTGGGGGCTCCCATTCGATCAGGGGTCACATCCCGCTTAGACACCCCACTTTACTGACCCTTATCTGTTTTCCAGGTTTATGGTTCTGCCATTTCAAGAATGCTGTATCAGTAGACTCATACAGTAGATCCCCTTTGGGTTTGGCTTCTTCACACCCGTTGTTCTCTGGAGACAGATGCAGGCTGGTGCACTCACCCACAGTGCATTCCTTTTACTTGTTGAGCAGTATTTCACAACATCCACGTGTCAGCCGCTGTTGAATCCTCCACTCACTGAAGGGTATCAGGATGGTTCCCAGTGTGGGGCTGCTCTCCATAAAGCAGACTCAAAGGTTTGAGAATGGGTTTTTGTGTTAACGTTTCCTCTTCTCTAAGATGAAGGCCAGGAGTGCAATTGTGCGTCATACTGGAGTTGCTTATTCAGCAAGAAACTGCCAAAATGTTTTCCAGAGTAGTTGTACAATGTTACAACCCCACCAGCGATGTGTGGTGAGCCCGGTGAGCCCGAGTTTCTACTTCTTCACCAGGATTTGGTGTGTAACTGTAACTCATCTTAGTCACTGGAACAGGTGTGCAGTGATACCTGATTATGGTTTTAACTTGCATTTCCTTAATGGTTATAGTGTTAAACATCTTTTCATGGGCTGCTTTGTTTAGATCTTTGCAAAATATCTCTTACTGCCTTTTGCTCATTTTCTACTCAATTTGTTTTTATTGTTGTGTACTGAGTTCCTTCTGTATTCTAGACACTAGTTTTGGTTTTTTTTTAATTAACATATAATGTATTGTTTGTTCAGGGGTACAGGTCTGTGATTCAGCAGCAGTCTTACACAATTCACAGCACTCCCCATAGCACATACCCTCCCCAATGTCCATCCCCCAGCCACCCCATCCCTCCCACCACCTTTCCCTCAAGAAACCCTCAGTTTGTTTCCTGAGATTAAGAGTCTATTATGGTTCAGATACACAGTTTGCAACTCTTTTCTCCCAGTCTGAAGCATCCCTTCCCATCCACTTAGCAGTATCTTCTGCCAAGCAAATATCTTCATCTTGATGAAGCCCAATTTCCCACCTTCTTTTAATGGATCATCCTTTCTGAGGTCAAGTCTAAGAACTCTTTGCTTTTCTTTGGATCTGAAAGAATTTTTCCTAAGTTTTTACCTTAAGAGTTTTATAATTTTATTTTTTGTATTTTAGCCCCTGATCCCATTAATTTTTACATAAGGTGCAAGACTCGTGTCAAGATGCATTCTTTTGTACAGGGATGCTCAGTCGCTCCAGCAGATTGTTGAAAAGTCCATCTCTCCTACACTTGCCCTCAAGCAAGCACCTCAGATGCTTGCGATTCTTGACATGCGGGGGTGACCCAAAACTTCATTCCCACAGGGTCTGGGCCATCAGTGGTGCTACCTGAATTATTAGACTGTGGTCATTTTCCATGGATTTAATCACAGGGCCTGACCCTATTACAAGATCTCCTGCATTGCAGACATGCTCATCTTTGCATCTACCCATTGTGGCACAGCTGTCTACTCCCTTGGGACTCAGCACCAACCATCCAGGAGCACAGTGACTCCCTTCTCCGCCGGTTGGTTCTGAGCTTTGAGTTCAAAATGGCCCAGCAGTGGTCTTTACTCTCAGTGCAATACTTTTAATAGTATTAAAAGTATTATGGGGCCATTCATATGATCCATTTCCTATCAGGTAAATTCTGGTATTCGTTGATTTTGGAGAAACTGGTGCATTGCAAGTAAGTTGTCTAAGTTAGGCCACAGAATTGTTAGTAGTATTCCCTTACCCTTTGGATACCTGCAGAGTCTGATCTGATATTCCTGCCTTGCATCTCTCTCTTTGTCAGCTTGCCGAGAGGCTTGCCAATTTTATGGGTTGTTTAAAATAAACCACTTTGCTTCATTGATTTTCCTATGGCTTATGGAGTCCCTTTTGTTCTCAGCTTCATTGATTTCTGATCCTATCTTTATCATCTACTCCCTTCTTGCTCTGGATGTATTTTGCTTTTCATTTTCTACATTCTTGAGGAGGGAGCTTGCAGGATTGATTTGGGTTTTCCTCTTTTCTAATGGATGTGTTTAATGCTATCTGTACATTTCCCTCTGACCACTGCTTTAGTCACATGTTACTGATGCTGATACGTTTGGGGCACACTGTTACCAATGTGGCTGGGAGGGACCACAGGTTTTCTGTGGCGTTTGCTACAAGTTTTCCATCTTGCTAGACTGCCTCCATATTGGTATTTGGGATAGCAAGAGCAGACTTTCAAGGGAGATTTTTTTTTTTTTTTTTTTAATCTGAACCCACTGAGTGCCTCCAGGTTGTCATCTTCTTAGCACACACTTTTAATACGTGAGGCACAGAAAAAACCCAGGGAAATCATAACAGCAACTTTCTTCAGTTTCCAAAGTCCCTACCCATGTGTTACTATCTATCATCTATCTATCAATCACATAGGAGGAACATAGGGAAAATATTACACATCACAAAAAAACATACAATAAGGAAAAATAGGTCTACTCCATCTTACTTCCAACCTGTTTTTGATGGACGCCGAACTGCTTTCACAAATCTCCTAGACAAGAAAAAGAAAAGAAAGAATTGCTTTCAACCCTATATAATGTCGTAATGACATAAAAATTCTAAAATAATTGGCAAAAGAGTGAAGTGCTTATCTGTATTCAACTATGTGGTTGTTTGAGCTAGCTTCCATTATTCAAGGGTCCTGGCTTCAGCGTTCACTTATAAAACAGGGTTAATTATAAGTTACCTGCTGAAGCCCACAATCTCACCCTGCTTGGCCATAGCTAAAAATTCTTTGCACTTGCATGTTGTAAGGCTTTCTTATATCTTACTTGCTGATTATGGAACAGATATATCAAATTCTAATATACAAAATAATAGTTTAATGGATTGAACTATTTATCTCAAATATACAGTATTTTCATAGTATTTCAAACACAGATGGTTTTGAAGACTCATAAAACCAAAGGGTTTGCACCTATGATTTTCTAAAAGAAAGTAAAGCAGTGAAAAATGTAACTAAAACAGGCACTTCTTCCCTATTCCATCCAGAACACAAAAGTAAGTGTCAAATTGGTTTATTTCTCAAATGGCCAGTGTAAATGCATAGAAGACATTGGGTCGGGCACTGCCAGAAATGTAAGAATGAACCAAAACCTATACCTACAGTCTAGCTTATGACACACTGGTTGAACGAGGAGGTCTGCCTGGTGTTGGAACACAACCCCGATCCTCGCCAGTGTGACTGGGGTCATGTTGGATCCTATGAGAAAATTCCAGGAGATGGAAGGCAAGAGTCTTCCTGGGCCAACACCCCGAATAAACATGGGAGGATCCCAGAGTGCTTTCATGTCTTCCTTTAAATGGATCTGGTAAGTGTGGAGAATCCTTAACTTGCTCTTGTCATTCAAAGCTAAGAGATAATCGTTGTTGTTCACTTGTCCCACTTGATTGCCTGCACATAGCCCACAACCAGCACACAGCCCACGTCCTGCACTTAGCTCACATCTCACATGCAGTTCACGCTGTGCATGTAAATCTATATCCTGTTTGTAATGGGATATTTTATACTTGTGTAAAGTATAAAAGAAGTGATTGTAAGAAATAAAGTCGTCTACTGATCATCAGTCCGTAGTCCCCCCATCATTTCGGCCCCGATCACCAGGATCCCCACCTCGCAAAGATGACAGCCTGGCTTTGTAATTTAATTTTAATTGCAACCTTTGGCTCAAACAAAGCATTTGAATTGAGGAAGCTCTCACCTCGAGGCAGAGATGAAATATTTTAGAATCTCTTACCACCAGCTACCATCTTCCTGCCAGGCAGGAACATCTGTTGCAGCAGAGGCTGGGAGGGGCAATGTACATTGTCCTCACACCAGAGGGAAGACCCACAGCAGCTGGGCCTCCTGGCACCATCACCCTTAATGGCATAGAGCTGCTGCACCATCAGGGGAAGAGACACAATGAAGAGGAAATTAAAGGAGTCCATGTGATTTATTTCCGCATCCTGTGCAACTATCATCATGCCGGGTGGAAACAGGAGCTGCAAACTTTTACAACAGGAATGGCATAACCTGATTTCAACTCCCTTCTCTTGCTGTCCAACACTAGGGAAGGCAAGAGCATCACTAGAGACATCAGTTTTCATCTTTGTAATATAGGTATGGAAATCACTTACAAAATCGTGAAAAGGACAAAACTTGACGATGCTTTATACATATACTTCGTGACAATGTATGTATGACGATATATGTATGACGATGCATATACATATACTTCGTGAACTTTAAAGTGCTATGACAGCATAAGGGAGAGGAAATGCATCAATTACATCCACATTTTCCTCTGACAACCAGGTATGAACACTAGTGACAAAATATCATACCATTATTCTCCTTAATACATAATTTAACTTTCAATAATCGCACATGAGATATCATAAAGTACTATTTTTAAATTTAGATGCAATTGTAGCTTGCAATTGATTTTTTTCTACCACTGAATCTGCAAAAAAGTATTTAAAAATTGGCAAACCTATATAACTTAAAATGGTAATTTATAGACCCATCCAAACTATCACTAAGATCATGAAAATATTGATAACTTGTCAATTATATCAATCTATCAAAATAGAAAATCTACCAAACTGAAAGTTTAGAGAAAGGCCTCTGATTCAAAGTGGTTTTGTTGTTGCTGCTGTTGCTGTTGTTTGTTTGTTTTGTCTTTTAATTTCCTATATTAAAAGTAGAAACAGAAATTTGAACCAACCAAAATATTTTCTATCCCTAGATGGTTTTAAAGTCAAATGTTTTCCCATACGCAATCCCTAGGAGTACTTCCATTTCTGTATTTATTCTGAATCCAGAACTTCTAGGAAACAGGGATACATTTGATAAGAACACAAATCATGGCATGTGCCCTTCTTGGAGAGTCCAGTCCTCAGGAAATAAGTTTCAAAAATAGAGCAGTGGCAGCAGAAACAGATAGGAGAACATCCTCAGGATGGCAGAATTTTACATGTTCCATAAATTCAAAGTGTCAAGAGAGCCTGGGAGTAACAGTAAGAGAAGCTGACATTCAATCTAATAGAGGAAGCATAGATTTAATAAAATCTCAAGATACTAAGTATTGGAACTTGTATAGAAGATCATATTGATTGGCCACAGTGCACAAGTCAAATCTCACGCCATGCATGCTGGAAATCTCAGAATGGAAGGTTCAGATAAATTTTAATGTGAATATGTCGATATTCACATTTAAGTTCAAAGATAACAGACAGTATGGAAGAAAAGAAATGGCACAAGTCCAATGGCAAAAAATAACACGGCAAAATGAAGGAAAACTATACCTCCTTGAAGATGCAGACAAGAGTTCATTATTAAATACCTGCTGGAGAAACTTCATTAATATACAAAAGATTTGTTCCAATTATGGTTAAAATATGTGTATGAATTATGGTCTTTAAACTTCTTAAAGGAGGGACACCTGGGTGCCTCATTCAGTGAAGTGTCTGCCTATGGCTTAGGTCAGGATCTCAGAGTCCTGGGACATTAGGCTCCCTTCTCGGTGGGGAGCCTGCTTCTCCCTCTTCCTCTGCCCCCCACTCATGCTCTTTCTCTCTCTCTCATATCAATAAATAAAATCTTAAACAACAACAACAAAAAACAAACAAACTTCCTAAAGGAAAGTTTATAAACAAGGCACAATTGTGTCTCAGTTCAGTACAATGAATATATTTTACTCCTATTAAAAAATTGCTATCATTAATGAATACAGTTGACCCTTGAACAATGTGAAGTTTGGGGGCATCAACCCCCTTCCCATACAGTCAAAAATCCATGTGTAACTTTTGACTCTCCCAGAACTTAACTACTAATCATCTCCTGTTGATTGAAAGCCCTACTGATAACAAACAGTTGAATAACACACATTTTGTATGTTATGTGCATTATATTCTATATTCTTACCATAAATAATCTGGAAAAGATAAAATGTTAAAATCATATGAAAGAGAAAATACATTTACTGTACTGTACTGTATTTATTAAAAAAAATCTGCATATAAGTGCACCCATCCAATTCAAACCCATATTGTTCAAGGGTCAGCTGTATATAAAATATATATAATATATTTTATATATATTATTATATATTTATTATTTTTATAGTATATATATAATAATATATAATTTTATATATATTATTATATATATATTAATGTATATAATATAAATAAAATATGTATAACACACACTTCAAAATCTTTTTCTGGTATGTAACACATATTTTCTATATATATTTATTACATATTTCTCTCTGATCATCTTGGAAAGATCAGATTCTTTTTAAATTATGTAAGAGGTATTTTATGATATTTCAAATCCCTGGCTCCCTTTTAGAGATTCTTATTTTCATCCACAAAGTCAAAGTTAATCTTAAACCAAACTTATAAAATGCTACGTCTTATCTCTTTTCTTTCCTTCTCTCCCTCCCTTTCAATTATTTTTCATTTATATGGAACTAAGAGCTTTTTGGCATTTACTGCTTACCTTGTATTCCTCTTGATTCAACTTGCCCTCCACCATTACAGTGATTTGCTTATATATTTTTACTCACAGATTATAGAAACCATACTTGCTAATAAATCTAGATATCTATTCAAGCAATCATTTATTAGTCTATGAATATGGAAAATACAGAGAACTACAGAGAAAGAAAAACAACACTGTAAATGTAATGTTTAAAATTATTTTATTTGAAATAATAAAACTTATCTTTGTAATTGGCCCATGCTAGATAAAAATATAATTTTAATAAAAACTTTGGAAATTTTATATTGAATGATTGCCTCACCCTGAAGGAGATGGAGCATAATAAGAGTCACATTAACACCTACTCCTATTTGCTAA